>NGKF01000050.1:110178-150107 GCA_002162555.1 Monilinia aucupariae | reverse complement strand
GCGGGAGCGGGAGGGGGTCTGAACATGCGGGGTTGGAACGATATGCGGGGTTGGACTTTTTGGGTCTGAGGGGGGAGAAGGGGGAAATTTGTATATTTTGATTAGAGCTGTTTGTGAGAATTACTGCTGTTGGTTTTTGTTCGCGGTTGAGCCAAGGTGGTTGGAATGTAAGGTAGGTTACCATCTCGTGATCAGACCTTATTAGACCTTACGGCTTTCCCATCCCATCCTATCCCATGCAACCGCACTCGCCACTCCGGACACAAGTTCCTTCATTCATGAATTCCAGAATCGCTTCTAGAAGCATCCAGTCATCAAGCACGGGAAGAATCAACAACATGAGACCATTAGCCCTCCCATCTCTGTAGTCCTGAATCCGGAGCCATAGGTGCATCTCCAGCAGCAACGCATCTTCCACGCGAACACACAAGTCCCGCTATGATACTTTTCCAAGGGCGGATGGATCGATATCTAATATCTGCGCTTGACGAAACACGTATCGAGAACCGTGGCAGCAGGAATCAGATCTGACCTGACATGAACCTTGAGAACGATTCGTCGCGTGCGACTCGACACTCGACAATCCGTAATGTCAAATGCGCCAGTCCACGGGGAGAAATGGGATCGGAGGCTCACGGAGAGACATGCACCCAGAAGGGCAGCAGCGCGAACCAAAATATATCCCGGGCTGCAATCGATCATGCGACCGATTCTCCACCGCAGAATTGCACTTTCCATGCTGGCGCCGTCATGGCCTCTCCCCCATGTGATATCTTCGCGTCGGCGAGGAGTAGGAATTCCGGGGACCACATGTGGGAGGCGGAAGTCGCCGATGTGTCGTGTTGGAGCCACGCTCTGATCAGGGCCTTGAGAAGGGCACCCTTGGCATCATCTGCAGAAGGGTGCCGCGCCGGGATCTTGGGGTGACGCTGAGAGATGTTGGGGCGGGCATTGCGCTTGAAGAGGTTATTTATCGGGCATGGAGCGCGTGGCGCCATGGCGCAGTGGTGGAATGGATGTCTGATAACCTCACCGGGCTAAAATCTCAATGTGGGATTTAGGATTGGCGACCCTATCAATGGACGTCTCGGGATCTCTTGAGCTTTGTAATAATGATAACCGGATGATCTGGCGATAAAAGACGGTAGATGGGGCGAAATCCAACGGTTCGAAAGAGAAAAATGCAAGTTTAACGGTCGTCATGCATGACAATAGTAGTCTCCGACACGATGCGAAATCTTTCGTTCCCTGCTAATGTAAAACTCTTTCCTCCCGGGCCAAATCACAAAATGAGTGGATTATGCTACTTCTCGTAGCGGCGGAAGAGTAGTCAAGAAACGCACGGGACATAGCAACTTCGAATGGGAAAGATGGGATGGGCCGCTGGATCTAGAGAAGATGCTAACGATTCAACTTCAGATGAAAACAGCTAGTGGATCCAGATGAGGAAAATCTTTTACGCAGGACCAAGAAAAATAGCACCCAGGATGCTTTGCAGATCAAATTGAATGTACAAGTGAAATCAGTTACTTGGGTTATGAAAATAACGCGCTCAACCTTAAATTTTGTTTGTCAATAGAACTAAACTGGGTATATTACAACTCTCGTATCATTTTGGCCTTCACCTCCCCCTATGATCACCTCGCTAACGACCCTCAAACCCTTCAATCCAATCCCTGACCATCTCACAGTTCCACCTATCGGACCTCTTTTCGGCAATCATCCCCATGATTCCCTCTGCCATCTCGTGGCTCTCGAATCCGGCCGGGAACACACCCGATTTGATCTCATTGAGTACAATGTGGCGCTCAGTGCGAGTGGTGAAGGGCGTAATTAGTTCAAAAGCTATAATTCCCAAGGCATAAACGTCCAACTTAGGACAGACAATTGAAGACTTCCCCGGAGGCATATATAGCTTTGTACCGGCCTGTTTTGATCCGAGGCGAGAAAGCTGGGACGAAGGGTTGAGCTCTATAGCTCGAATAGAAGGACCGGCAGCAGGATTGGCTGTATTTTCGGCTAATTTGACTGCTAAGCCGAGATCTCCAATGCAAGGCGTGATATAAGCTTTGTTATGGTCCGCAGAACCAGCGCAGGTAGGACAAGCGCTTCTGCTAACGTCGATAAGGTCATGAGAGGGGGCAAATGCTTCGAGGTTCTTCTTGGCCGACAGGAATATATTGGCGGGCTTGAGATCTCTATGGATCAGGCGCTTTGCGTGTAGGTATTGAACTCCATTGAGGATAGCACTCAGTATTCTGATGGTAGGAAGTGTATGGAAGCAGTGACGGATAGGAAACTCGTGACCCGGCTGTGGTGCATCCGTGGATATGTATTCCTCCAACGTGAGAGGATAGACAGTGAATCGGATGTATAGAATACGAGCTCTGTTGTCTTGTAGAGTGATGTTGTCGTTCTCATTATTATTGTCACTGTCATCGTGATCTTCTTCTTCATCTTCAGTAGACGACTTTCTGCTAACTGTTTTTGTCGTTGATGACTTCGAGGTATCAAATACAACACCAACTTTACCACTATCTGTGAAACTCTGACCGTTCGTAAGATTACTTCTACCTTGGCGTCTTCTTCTGGCGTCCTTGTCTAATTCTTTCTCCATATCCAGACGCAAATCAGCCATACCAAATTTGGAATATTCCTGCATTCCGAGTTCATCCTCTGATGGCTCTACTTCACTATAGACAATTGTTAGCACAATCAAATTATTATCCAATATTCAGAGTAGATCCAATGCTGCCAATGACCTCAGCGTAAAAGTTAGGCCATTGCTGAATCTCAATACTCGAGTACAGACATTGGATCACTTGGCGAAAGAAATAAAAATCGACATTATATCATCAACAAAAACATGATCAAATTTGTAATAAGGCTTTTGGAAATGTTGCTTACCTCATGGTGATTGAAAGGTAGCTTGACTCATCAGCGTCCATCAACCGTCTCTCTGATGGAACAACGACATTGCCCATTTCAATCCAGCAGCCATAGTAATTGACAATATTGGGGTGCTTGTGTTCCGCCAATGCTTTAACCTCAGACAATAGTGCTGCTGTGTCAACTTTGCGTAACTGATCAGGTGTGATGATGACCTAAAAAATAAGGAAGTTAGTAATGTGGCAGTCAAGTAGAGTTGAGATACTGGAACAGGGTTGAATGGCCCAGTAGACTTGATCATCTGAGATTATGGCTCAAGCTTGCTCACCTTCTTGATGGCGCACTCTAAGTCATCAACCCGGTGTTTGACTTTATAAACCACGCCAAAGCCACCTTTCCCCAAAAGACTGATCTGCTCCCATTCTCTGTGGTAGATCGATCTATATTGAAAAGGATCCGAAGTCAATGCAGCCGACGAGAAAGGATTCTTGGGAACCATGGCAGTATTGAGATTAGGTGCTTGATCGAAGTGCGATATACCAATTGATGAAGCAGAGTTTAGAGAAAAGGGGGATGTCTGGCTAAAGTTCGAGTTTTGCACCCGCTGCGAAGCAATGTTTGTGAGAATGGAATCGAAGGCTGAAAGGTATCCTTCACGTAGAGTTGCGAATTGGCGACTTGCAAGCTCGTCTGCTCTAGGAAGTACCCCAGATTTCCGAAGCTCGCCCGCCATGTCACGAAACAGACCCTGAGCCAAACTTTGGATATCTGGATGGTCTTCCGGCAACTGATCATCCAATGCACGACCAGAGTTTACGGTGGTCGATGCTTGTGCCTTACATCTTGCCTCGATCAAGGACAGGTAGAAGAGAGTAGATTGTTGGTTATTGGATTGTTCAATTGGAAATTGCACATCACCACGTCTTGTCAGAGCTGTAGAAGGAGCCGGATGATGAAGGTTGATATTGATATTGATCTCTTCCGTGGACGAATCATAGTGAGATTTCTCGTCGGTTGTCTCCTCACTGCCGGTTGAAGACATTATGTTCCACCCCTATTTCGTCCTTGGACGGTTCTCGATATCAAACTGTCGTCTAAACATTGAATTGCCGATGTGTGCTCCTCTTATATATGTCGTCGTGGGAATCTGTCCTGTCAAGCCAAAAGGGCTCCAAGGCTTTGACAGTCCTGAAGTATATGAGGATGCACCGAGCTCTAGAACAGTCATCGAAGCTTCTGTCCAATTCTGGTGGGTTGGTGGGTCCACCAGTGGTCTATCGGTTGGAGCTTATCATGTGACTCTCTGAACCTTATCAAAACGTGCCTCAATTTGGCAGATGGCGGTGAGTTGCGGCAGTATCACAATCGAAAGAAATAGAAGTGGAATCTCTCTTGAAATAACGACGACATGGTTTTGGCTTGATCCAAAGCAAAGCTGCGATATCATCGCGAAGAAATTTGAATCAGCCATGGAATGAATGATTCAAATCCGGATTCGATCTTACTGGCTGTTATCTTTGTGGCAACTGTCGCGCGTGTACGCTTGTGACAAACTGAACGCGTTATATGGCTGAGGATCGAGTGATATCTCTTTCATTTGGCCTATCGTACTTGTTGTATTCCCGGCTGGATAACTGGAGGTGACGATATTCGTGAGGAGGGAAGAACCAACGGTGAATGCGTTCCTTAGTGGTAAACGCATTGCATCACAGCTGGCTTCTACAATACTCTTCGCACGATATTGTTGGATTAAAGAAAGCTTTCGATTCCTTCTTGTCCGGATACTGGTGGCGAGGTTAGTAATCCCTCCTCCAGGAAAAACATTTTTACTTTCCAGGGACGATTGCTGCTGCCGACAGACCAGCGGCGAGAGCATCTTCTCAGCGACATACCATACGAAGGACTATACCTCCGGCTGCTAGATTTTCTAACTTTGCTCGGCGCCTTTAATTATTCCGAAAATAATTCTCATCAACTATCAGTGGCAAACAAATCACTGCGCCTTGGGTATCTTTCATGTCATGTCGACGCGCCTGACATATTCATTCAAGTATCGCTTCACTATACCACCGAACTAGCTTAGCATCTGTGGCCTTGAATGGATGAGGCTTTGAAAGGAAATAGGCACACATCTATGAGGAATCAATAATTCGCCTGTTGTCAATCGATTTTCACTGACGCCGAAACCCCAATTTGCGCCGCATCGCACGCAGAAGGTCCCTCAAACATACAGGTCATTGAAAGGATACTCCATTTGCCAAACCGTTCTTGGTAATTACATTTGGAGAAATTGAATTCATCTGCAGCATTACGCCCTACATCAGCCGTGCAACATATTCACGTTTGTCCCACGCGTTCGCAGATAGTAGCTATGCAATGAATCTCGTGCGGTGATTCTCATGCTAAAGACTCGATTAAGCGACAGGATAGCTTTATTTGAAGATTGCATTGCACCGAGCCTATAACTTCATTTATTCTTTCAACTTAACCATCAAGCGGTAGCGCCTGTATTTCATCAAAATCTACCTTATTATCAACCAAGCATCGCGCTTGTCATTTAATCCAAACTTTATTATCCAGCAAGCTCCAACACTCGATAAACTATGAGAACCCTTCCATGGAAGAAAAAGGGTGGTTCGAATACAGTAACTCGCCCGGAGAAAAGTATCGCATCGGGAGGTAGATCTACGAAACGATCACGTGTTGAGGCGTCTTCTTCGGACAGCGACGAAAGTTCCAACCATCCGCACAAGCAGGTCAGATTTGTAAACCATAGTATGTATTCCTGCCAGTAATGCTTCGAATATCTGGCTAACCTTGATGCAGGTCGTGAGCCATCTACCTCACCGCCACCAGAACCTCCTGCTGAAAGGTATATACATACTATCCTTGATCATCTGTCTGTATATTACTGACCATGTGATTAGTTTTATGGAAGAAGGTCGAGAGCATGATGATAGATATCGTATCGTCGAAGACGAGTTTTTTACGGTCGCGAAGTCATTTACAGTACATTTACACACGGCTGAATACAAAAGGCTTGGAAAAATAGCAAAAACGCGAAATGCCGACACTATCAATTCTATCTTAAGGCCGGTTGTCGGCAGAATGCCCGACGCAACCAAGCGCAAGACTGAAGAAGTCACAAGGTCCAAAGATCAGCGGGACATTTTGGAGAAATTGGCTAGCAAGAAAGAAGACGGTCTTTCTGATGACAGTGATGAAGAAACGGCACCCTTCATCGGTACTTCACTCTATGGCTTGATGACAAATCCAAAGAAAAGAGGAATTTCACTTATGAATATTTCTTCTCCTACGAAAACTACCAGAGCAGCTGCAGGATTGCGCTATCCTACTAAAATGAAAGCCGTACAGCGGCCAGCTTCCCCAAGTATCAAACGCAAGACTGGGGTTATAAACCCAGACCCCAATTCTACTGCTTCTGAAGATGATGACCTTGATGGGCCTATATCGGCACCCAAATTCTCGTCCTCTCGAGCAAATATCAACAAGGATATTATGTACACCAAGCCAACAGTCAAGGCTGCGACCAAACCAAAAGCAGCAAAACCCATTGCGCTATCAAGTTCAAAGACCCCCGGACCTAGTGAAACCAGAATTTTCAAGCCCGCCAAAGCTTCGGTAGTAGATTCATCATCTCATCCTTCTGCTACCCAGGATCGGATAGCACGACGAATTGCGCATGCGAAAGTTAAAAAGAAGCAGGAAGAGGAAGACAAAAAGAAGCTCGACATAATACCTACATTCTTATGATAAGTTGATAACTACGTGTGGATATTCAAATCATTATTTCACATCACACACCACTCACGAATGTCACATGGTATGACCCGATCCAAGTAACTGCGGACTATTATTCCATCAAGCGCACACCTGTATAAAGCGTTTCCTGACCGTTATTATGCCTTGAAAGGCGTTTCATATGGCGCTTCAGCTTGCGGCGTGAGCCGTGCCAGATGCCTACGAGGTCCACCCGACCAATCAACAAGAGCTGTATGGGTCGCTACCCTGTTGTCCCACACGACCACTGTCTTCGGCGCCCATTTAACTCTTACGTGAAAGTCGGCTCCCTGTGCGATATGATCATACAAGAAATTCTAAGGAAAGGTCAGATCATTGTGGATACTGAATGCAAAGGTCAAGGGGGGGTCTTACCAATAGCATATCACTCTCCTCTTGCTTGAATCCTACAATCTTTCGAGTAACTTGAACAAAAGTTAGTTTTGAGCATAAAGTGAAGGAAACCTTTACTTACACTGTTTGTTGACATATAATGCTTTTTCTCCCGTCACGGGATGTGTTCGGAGGATAGGATGAACATTTACAACAGGTTCCCTGCGAGCGATACCGTCTCTATATCGAGAGGCATTCACTTGCTCAATTCCAGAATGTGTTGCAGTGAGCCCATGAAGACGTTCTTTGAATGAATCACTAAGTCGGTTATATGCTTCGACGCTATTGGCAAAAAGGGTATCTCCTCCGCTTTCTGGGACGTCAAGAGCGTATAAGAACGTCGTTCCTGGTGGCTGTTTCTCGTATGTGATGTCCGAGTGCCATGCTGTGCTACTTGTTCGAGTCGCGAAGAACTCATCGGCCGATTTGTCACCTGCTGCTCTGTGTACCAAATGGACTTCAGGATATCCGGCTGGAGCACCAGATGTTGGATGAATATGAAGTCGGCCAAAATATCGGCCATATTCGACAGCTTCTGCGATCGATAGATCTGCGAAATCTTGATCTCTGAAAGCTACGACCTTTCTTTCCGCGACGAACCGAGCCAATTGGTCTTTTCCGGCATTGCTCAGCTTACTTAATTGCACACCCTTGATCTCTGTACCCATCGCGGGGGTCAATTCAGCTGATTCCACACCTGGCGCAAGGAGTTCTGGATATGTTGTATCGGCATCCAGCCCATGGTCTCTGTGTTCAAACGACTCAAGAGGTGGGTATGTCACATCATCCCACGTTGGAAGATAATGTGGATACTTAATCAGGCATTAGAATGATCTCGCTGAACACTAGAGATAAATCCTTCACAGAGTACTTACCGACGCAGCAGCAAATTTACCCACTCCTTTCTCCTCTGCATCCTTATCAAACGATGTTGCCGCAAGCTCTTTATAGTTTCCAAGCCCGTTGCGTGCAACTATATCATTCTCAGGCTTTTTGAGCTGAGTTGTAAGAGTAACTGTTTCGGTCGCTGAAGGAGCCATGGTGTTTGATTATTGCAGCTGTCAAAGATGGATCACTAGAGCCGCTGTCTTCTCGATCAAACAGGATATGGCAAGGCTTAAATACATCCGACGTATTCGCAAGTTCGATATACCTTATTCGCCCAACCTACCATATTGAACTCGTCAATGCTTGATAACGACATCATACATGGTTCTCATTGGGGCGTTTCCCTCGATGACTACTCCGCACGAACTAATCATGATCTATGATTAGGTTGTAACGCGCTCTACACATTGAATACGCAAGCAGATACATCTGATACGCCATCTCGTATAGATGATGGTCGAGATATCGAGGTTGTCTATTGGTCGGGGAATGATGGTGCAATTGTGCTCAACGATCACGAATGTTATGTGGGAGATGGTCTTCAGAGATTGGAGGTTTCGGTGATCGACTGGTGCATAGTTACAATTACCCGTGACCAGTCCCTACCAAAGCATTTGAACTTGCACCCACATGTAAACTCCTGAACGTCAAGGACTCCCCGTCGCTCCTTGTAGGTTAGGTTAGGTTGCTCGAAAGACAGGAAGCTTCACGTGATAAGATGGCGACTGAAGTCACGTGTAAACTCCAAACCACGCCCGTCCCTCTCAGATATCGGCTCAGTCGCAGTTCCCGGCTTTCATACCTTTCTTATGAGAGGCATAATAAGAAGTTCGAATGGACTGAAAATAATACATTTTTCTTCACTCCTTATCACAATATGATGTACTGAGTACTCGACTTTGGCTCGCCCATACTCAGAAATCTACTCGGGTAACTGGTGGAATGTTCAAATGGTCCCTAATTCTATCCGTACCAATCAATGGTTCACCGTAGCCAGCGTCATTCTCTATCGTTTATCTCTGCTGCGGGGCATCTTTTTTCTCTTTTATCAAATTTCCAACATCAAAAGAAAAACAGAGAATATCCGAAAATACCGCCACCATGTCTGCCATGGATGTTGACGACGCGCCGGTATCTATTGCCTCGAGGTTTCAGACCCAAGACGCACAAACTGGTGCTACGTAAGTTTTCTTTCAAAACCCTCGCGTCTTCGTCACTAATAGTTTGGAAGCATTCTCTGCTGCAACTGTGGCGCTCCTATCGATGGGACAACGTCCGCCGGCGCTTTGTGCTACGATTGCGTAAAGCTCACTGTCGATGTATCGCAAGGCATTCAACGAGAAGCCACCGTACACTTTTGTCGAGATTGCGAACGATGGTTACTCCCACCTCAAACCTGGATCCAAGCCTCACTCGAATCCCGAGAACTCCTCGCCCTCTGCCTGAAGAAACTTCGAGGTCTCCACAAAGTCCGAATCATCGATGCGAGTTTCATTTGGACGGAACCTCATTCTCGAAGAATCAAGGTCAAGCTTACCATTCAAGATTCAGTATCGGAAGGTGTGGTGTTGCAACAAACGTTTGAGGTCGAATACGTGGTTGCCTATCAACAATGTCCCGATTGTGCGAAATCTTATACCGCAAATACTTGGAGAGCTTGTGTACAAGTTAGACAAAAGGTTCCTCACAAGAGGACTTTCTTGTATTTGGAACAATTGATCTTGAAGCATGGTGCACATAAGGATACTATCAACATAAAGGAAGTGAAGGATGGTTTGGACTTTTTCTTCGCAGCCCGAAATTCTGCGGAAAAGTTTGTCGACTTCTTGAACTCCGTGGCTCCTGTTACAGCGAAGAAGTCTCAGGAACTCATCTCTATGGATATTCACACATCTACCAAATCCTACAAATTCTCCTTTTCCGTCGAGTTGGTACCAATCTGTAAGGATGATTTGGTTGCGCTTCCAATCAAGTTGGCAAAGTCGGCTGGAAATATCTCTCCCCTTGGTCTCTGTTACCGAATTGGTAATTCCATCAATATTCTCGATCCACAATCTCTTCAGACTGCGGAAGTCAGTTGCCCTATATACTGGCGTGCACCATTCAAGCCTTTGGCCGATGTTCAAGAATTGGTAGAATTCATCATTATGGACATTGAGCCCCTGGGACCCACAAAGGGACGATGGATGCTTGCTGAGGCGACCGTCGCTCGTGCATCTGACCTCGGATCGAATGACAGGACTTTTTACACGAGAACGCATCTCGGAAATGTAGTTCATCCAGGAGATTCTGTTATGGGATATATGCTGACAGGTACCAACTTCAATAATCCCCAATACGACGCCCTCGAAGAATCCAACAACTATTCATCAAAGATTCCTGATGTAATGCTTGTCAAGAAATTGTACGCAAGAAAGAAGAAGTCCAAGAACAGGAACTGGCGTCTCAAGCGTATGGGCAAAGAAGAAGGAGAGGTCTTGCCTAAGAAGCAAGATCAAGAGAAGATGGATAGAGATTATGAGATGTTCTTACAAGATGTTGAGGAAGATCCTGAGCTCAGGCAGACACTTGCTTTGTACAAGGCCCAAAAGGCTCAGAAGGAAGCGGATGCTATGAGTGTAGCAGAGACTAGTGATGGTGAAGATGAGACGCCACAGATTGATATGAATGAGCTGCTGGATGAATTTGACGAGCTCAATATGCAAGATAATCAATGAGTTTAATGATTCTTTGATGGCGGTTCTTTTTTATCCTTGGGTGGCGTTGGGTAGATGCGGCGTTCAACTGTTGTTTACACAACTTCAAAGGGTTATGAGGTCCGGAGAGAGGGAAAGGGGGAAATGGGCCTTCGGCTAAGCTCGAGGTAGCAAATTGATTAGATAAAAGTCATACATGCCAGTGCGCTATCATTCAAGGGTTTTCTTCTCACCGTTGCTTTGGGACTATATCACAATCATGTAAAGTGCAGAGTGCAGAGTGCAGAGTGCGGAGTGCGGAGTGGAGAGTGCAGAGTATTACCGAACTACAAGCCCACCACCTCATCATACCTTCCAGCTTTTTCTCTTCTGGTGCTCCGAACTCACCTCTTGTCCCATAAAATGATATATACGAGTAATTCTCATCTTCATCTCATCTCATCCTTAACATCAAAAAATACAGGCTCCTCGTCCTCCTTACTTCTTTATCCTCCCTTCTTCTTTCTTTCTTTCTTCTTTCTTTCTTTCTTTCCTATCGCTTCTGTGCGTGTTTATGGTTTATGTGTATGTGCGTTCATATCATATAATGTATTGTTCAGTGTTATGTATCGGATAATGTATTGTTTCGTGGTATGTATCGGATATATATTGGATTCCTTTTGGGTTTTGATGGATAATTGGATGGATGGATGTTTTTTTGTGAGAGGGGCGGTTGTGAGAGGGGCGGTTGTGGGGGTTGCTGAGGTGGTTGTGAGGAGTGGCTGAGGTGGTTGCTGAGGTGGTTGTGAGGAGTGGCTGTGGGGGGTTCTGGCTGGCTATATTGAAGGCTGTATTAAGGCTGGGTATGTATGTATGTATGTATGATGAGAGGGGGGCTGCTGGNNNGGGTGGTGTGGTTTGGGGAGAGGGAAAAGGGGAGAGGGTGTGTGAGTTTACTTGGCTTTAGAGGGGGTAGGATATTGAGGGGTTATATCTGGATGCAGGTTATGTTGGGTGCAGTGGATGGTATTTACTCTTTTGTTGCTTGGGGCTGCTTGGATTTCATGGTAGTTGCAGAAGGAGAGGGGGAGCTTCTCCCGCGGTATCTACGTAACATAACCTGTAGACAGCGTATGATTCTCAGCCAAACCCCCCGATTCGGGAGGGCGTTCGGCGCGTGTGAGGCTGGAAGGTTGAATTAGACTAGACTTGTAGGGAGACTTCAGTGAGGTTACCGAGGCCTTATACGAAAGGAGAGGGTTAATATCGAAGTTTAACTAAACTAATAGTATATTTTATCGTTTTTTGAGAATATTACTCTCCTATTATGACATTTGGTTAATTAATAATTATGAGTAGAAAAGTTAAAACCTTTGCATTTATAGATTCAAAATTCTCTTATGGTACTGAGTAGGCTTCGGTAAATAAATAACCTTGATATGGCTGGCTGGCTCATCGATGGTACATAATAAGCACGGCATAGCTTTCTCGTTTACATCCAACTGCTGATCCGTATTTTTTGGTCCACCGCTCACGTTCTTCATTCTTTACGTCTTTCGTTCCTCAATGTCTATTTGAATAGTCAATTGATTCTCCTAGGGATGCGTGCGATAGAGATGTCTCTTGAAGATACAGCGATTGGCAATGAAGCTTCCATCACCCCAAACATCCCGACGAAAGAACAATCACCAATCAACGAAAAGCACGATGCAGGAAACGTCACAACAGAAGATCCCGAGACCTCGGATTCACCACCCTTCAACCCAGGTCTCCGCTTCTATCTAGCCTTCTCGAGTCTCTGCGTGATCATCCTCGCCGCCGCTCTCGACGCCACGGCCCTTTCCGTAGCTCTTCCCGTAAGTCCATACACACATCGCGTGAACCATTCATTCACCGTGAGCCTAACCTCGGTTATCTAACGCGCGACATTTCCCTCCCCGAAAAGATAATCGCGCAAGACCTCCACGGAACCGCCATCCAGGCTTTCTGGACCGGAACTTCCTTCCTCCTAACTTCCACCGTGATCCAGCCAACCTTCGCCTCCCTATCCCATATCCTAGGTCGTAAACCCTCCATCCTCATCTCCGTCTCTTGCTTCGCAATCGGTTCCTTGATCTGTGCCCTGGCGCGTAATTTTACCGTTCTCCTCGTGGGGAGAACGATCCAGGGCATCGGGGGCGGTGGAATCGTCGCGTTGACTGAAGTCGTCATTACGGATATCGTACCGTTGAGGGAGCGCGGAACGTGGTTTGGATTCCAAACGTTGATTTGGGCCGTGGGCAGCGTGACGGGTCCGTTGATAGGGGGAAGCTTCGCGCAGTACGCGAGTTGGAGATGGATCTTTTGGATCAATTTGCCGATTTGCGGCGTGGGTATCGTGATGACGGTCTTATTTTTGAAGCTGAATAAGAGGAGCGGTAATCTATTTTCCCTGTTGAGAAGCTTTGATTTTGGGGGGTGTGTGCTGTTGACGGGCTCGGTGACGAGCCTTTTGATACCGCTTAGTTGGGGTGGCGTCATGTTTTCTTGGTCGTCGTGGCATACGCTTGTTCCGCTCATTCTGGGCATCTTGGGCATGGTGGGCTTTTTCTTCTACGAGGATTGGGTGAGGGAGCCCTTGGTTCCACTGGGGATCTTCAAGCAGCGAACGGCGATGGTGAATTACCTTGGGACGTTCATTCAAGGGATTATCATCTGGAGTATCGTATACTACATCCCGTTGTATTATGAGGGTGTGAAAGGATACTCGCCTACTATTGTTGGTGTGGCTGTCTTTCCCGAAACCTTCACCATTGCCCCTGCTGCCATTGCCGTTGGTGTCGCCATCAGCAAGACGGGGCGCTTTAGATGGGCTATCTGGGCGGGTTGGTCGATTACCGTGTTGGGCATGGGGGTTCTGGTTCGTCTTGATCAAGATACGAGTATCCCAGCTTGGATCTTCATGAACATCGTTGCAGGGATTGGGTTGGGGATGTTATACAATAGGTATGTACATGATACCACCCTCCAGGGCATCTAATTCTCCGACCCCTACCACGTGAAATACCCACTGACTTCCTTCCCGTCTCGCCTACGCAACCCAATCCTCCGTCTCCCAAGACGACGTCGCTTTCGCAGCGGCAATGTATACATTCATGCGCTCCTTTGGCCAAGCAGTAGGGGTTGCCATTGGTGGTGTCATCTTCCAATCCCAATTCCTACATAAATTATCCTCTTACCCATCTCTGGCATCAAATTCCACCGAGCTGGCAAAAGATGCGAGTGGATTGGTGCAGGTCATTCGCGGTCTCTCGGACGATGATCCCGAGAAGTTGATGATTATTCATGCATACGCGGATGCACTGAAGGTACTGTGGGCGGTGATGGCGGGTTTGGCTGGAGTGGCGGGGCTGCTGAGTTTGGGGACTGAGGAGTTGAGTTTGGAGGTGAAGTTGGGTGGGGAGCAAGGGCTGAGGGGAGATGAGAGAGAGACGGCTGTCGCGTGAGACACGAGACATAATCAATACTTAGATCATCAAGAGTAGAAGATGCATGAATCCTATCAAAAGTCCTTTCCATCTATTGATACCACATAAGGATGAAATTGTATTTACTACAAATGTCACCATCCCATGTGATGAGCAGATGCTTTTCAAACTAGGAAAATAACAAGACAAGTAAGGAATAGAAGTGTTGTTGGATACGCCGAATTTTGCGTGCATCCCTAAATCCTAAGCGAGCTCTGCTTTGTCGACATGAGGCGTTGGGATCATACAACCCCCTCACCCTATGCAATCAAGCTAGTTTAATCTGCCAGCACCAGTTGGGTTGTAAAAAGCTACATAGTAAACCACTCGCCAGATCACAGAGAAACCCTAAAGGTACGAACAGAGATCTAGACTAGGGTTTGATTATTGTGCCATCCTGCTCCAGAATGTCTTTCGTTTGAGCTAGATTGTGAGAAAGGCGCGGATGGAATGGAATCTAAGATGAGGGTACTGCATACAGAGCCAGTGACTCCAAGACATCCATCCGAGCTTCCGCCTCATGGGAGGACTTCTAATACTCGAGCCTGAACCAGTTGCAGGGGCAGGAATTACCAGCGTCAGTTTTGGGCGTTTGTTCAGTCGATGGAACGTTGCGTGTTTATCGATGAGGTTTTAACATTTTAACATGTCTCATTGATAAATCACATTGTGCAGTCTTCATATGTTGCTGTGTCCAGAATGCTAAGGTTGAAGCAATTGAAACTTTGACACTGTCGCTCAGCCTCCATCACTATATCAGCCTACCGTCGAGTATGAGGTTATTAATCACCAAACCCCAATCCTGCACCATCTCATCTAAATATCACGAGATGCCTGGTGCGCGAGCCTCTAATCGTCATTTCAGACCAAATATACCATACCCAAGAGACACGCGCTTGAGTCCGTCAATCTATGTGGCACGGAAAAGGATATCGCGTAAATGGGGGACAAGCTGTAGTTTCAGCTACATAAATCCTGCTCATATGGTCGTGGGTAGATGTGACAAGTTCAAGCGCTAGCTTGTTTGATTACTGTTCCTGGTCCACATCCTATAGATTCAGCCGCCAATTCCAGACCTTCGAGACGCACATTATGCGTGGTCTGCTCCATGCTAAGCATTACCGTAGCAACAAGTATAACCTCGAATACTCCTACTGTAGCATAAAATGAGAACGTCTTGGGTTATCTTCTTATCCTGTATTGAGACTCAAAATACCACGTGCTGATGGCAGGACATCTAGCGCTCTTTATAGAAGGGCTCGAGTTCGAAACGCAAAATGATATGGCAAGGAGTATCATCAGTATGGGCATAACTTGTTTTCCCAGATATATCGATCTTTAGATGCGAGCAAGTCGATGGACCAATCCTCCGGGGAAATATAAGCATTATCGTTTTGTTGATTCGTTTTGATACAAATTCAGCAGATGGGTAAAAACAAGCTCGAGGGGTGATATGAGGTAGCTTCTGTGCGAATAAGAAAGTAATCACTGCATCCTTCTCAATTGGCACACATAACCCATCTTAGGGATCTACTTGATATAGGAGAATTCTCCTCAGGGTGACACTTCGTGCAGCAGTCAATACAATAGACCTTCTACGACACCTAGATGGTAACTCAGCTACAGTATCCTCTTCACAGCACCAGTGATACTGAAGGCAGAGTGGTAAATCATGTAGCTGAAGCTGCAGCGCGAAGACTCCCACATCTGCCGGACAAAGTTAGGTTCGGGTTTTGAATTGGCGAAAGTGTAATGATGTTTTGACCGTAACAATGATATTTTATTCTATGAGACAAGCTTTGTGGTGAGTATGGATGCATACAGGATGGCTTCTATGTGTATTATTGACCTTCCATGGGTCATGAGAAAGCATGAAGGAAGAGCTTAGAAGATGAATCTCGTGATCATGATCAGTAAATAGTCGAGTATTACCATTTCATTAGTTCCTGGTCCGGTTCCTTTCATCTCAGATGGGGAATTTGGAATCTTCACCCATAGCCAGCCGTAACCTTAACATGACTGGATATCTCGCCTATTGCGAACGAAAATGAAGGGGTACTCGTATTTGGATAGGTCTACAAAGCCTTCAAGCAATGGTGGAGTGAAGAATTGATGATGCTAATTCAACAACGTTACACAAAGAATACGGCTTATCTCTCCAAAACTACTGACGTCGTTGACTAGATCGCCAATATGACGTAGGTAGGAAGGAGTATTTGCTCCGATGTCTTTATCAGCATCAATGCTTCCCCCGCAATGATCATCTCGATACAACAATAAATAGCATATTCTCCCATCTATTTCAAGTCGTCTCATATCATCTTGAATAACCTTATTGTTAAGTAAATAATCCGTTGAATTAGTTCTTCAGTATGGCACTTAGTCAAGCAGCAGCCCTCCTCGAAAAAGTCATCGGTCACGACACCAATGCTACCACGGAACAGGACGTGACCAATGCAGCACGGGATCGTCAAAAGTATGCGGATCCAAGTGGCGAGACGATGAAGGCTTTATGTTGGATGGGGAAGAATACCGTTAAGATGCGTAAGTTTCTTCGGTCGATAACCTTGGCTTCATTTTTCGCACGTCTGTCTAATGCCTCCTTGTCGTGAATAGAGGAGGTTCCAAAGCCGAGGGTGATTGAGGATAGAGATGTTATTCTGAAGGTCACGGGGAGTACCGTGTGCGGAAGTGATCTTCATTTGCTTCACGGCTCTGTTGTAGAGCTAGAGAAGGGGGATATCCTCGGGCATGAGTTTTGCGGTGTGGTGGAATCCATGGGATCGGGTGTAAAGGGGTTACAGAAGGGTGATCGTGTTGTTGCTAGCTTTCAGATTGCGTGCGGCGATTGTTACTACTGTCAAAAGAAACAATCGTCGCAATGTGAGAAGACGAACAGTAATACGATTGAAAATGGAATGGTATGTTTGGAGCTTCGTCGTTTAGAGAATGCCCGATGCTAATTTCGATAGTATGGAGGAAGAACGGCGGGAATGTTTGGATACTCTCATTTCACCGGTGGGTTTGCTGGCGGTCAGGCCGAATATGTTCGGGTTCCATACGGAGATGTCAACCTCCTCAAGCTTCCCCCAACCGTTCCAGATGAGAAGGGTCTTTTCTTATCAGATGTCATCTGTACATCATGGAACTGCGTTGTGGATACTGGGGTTGAGAAGGGTGATGTGGTCGCTATCTGGGGTGCTGGTAAGTAGTTTCACCCCTCAATCAATCATTCCTTCTAACAATTTCTAGGCCCGATCGGACAAATGTGCGCCGAATTTGCTTTCATGAACGGCGCATCGCGAGTCATTTTGATCGATAGCAATTGGAGATTAGACTTTGTCAAGTCCAAGATCCCCAAGGTCGAGCTCCTCGATTTCAGCAAACTCCCCCGAGGGACCTCAGTCACAGCCAAATTAAAGGAGATGGTTCCCCGCGGACCCGATGTCGCACTAGAATGCGTGGCTGGTGAATACGCAAAGAGTTGGGCGCATTACTTCGAGATGATGCTCGGTATGGAGACCGATACGTCGGAACTCGTCAACGAAATGATCACTTCCGTCAAGAACTTCGGCCGGTGCGGCATTACCGGCGTCTATGTTGGCTACACCAATCACTTCAACATCGGCAGTCTTATGGAGCGTGGTATTCGACTGATCGGTAACGGACAAGCTCCCGTACACATGTACTGGGAGAAACTCCTCGAGATGATTGAGAAGAATGAATTTGATCCTCTCCAAATGGTTACACATCGTGTTTCGCTGGACGAACTTGATGATGTTTATTATAAGTTTGAGAACAAGGAGGATGGGATGCAAAAGGTGTTTGTGCAGACGAAGTTTTCTGCGCCCGCGGCTCCTGGTAGTCCAAGTCTTACCTTGTACAAGCAATGAGAAAAAAGGAAGAATGAGATATTCCACGAAGGGAGATGATGAAAGCGTACAATCGTAGCAATGAGTAACATCAATAATTTGATCATGAAATATAAACGTTAGTAGGCAATGCAAAACATCATTCCATTTGATAATTGATAATATCAAGTCTGCAATTCCATGGCTATAATGTGCCATATCAAGATAAAGTCGCAGTGATCCTGTCGTCCCTAGGTTTTTCTTAATTCCAGAACCTCCGTCACTGATAAGTGATCCAAAATCATTCAATGCCATAACTCCTTCAGCCATCATCCTATGACATTCAGTATCGTAATCACATGAATCCCCATAGCGTGGCCTGTTCCACTACAGCATACGTAGCCCCTTCATTTAGCCGAGAGACTCTTTTCTAACAAGTAGCTATCATCTCATCCAAGGCCGATTTCTCCTCACTTGTAACGGTGAGTTTATATACATATTTAACTTTGATCCACATCTTAGCGTATGTGCACCAGTAAGATTCTAGATTCCTCATTAGTAAGAAGTTTCATCGCCCAATCCAACATCCAGCACGACCACCAAAAAAAAGCAAAAAGGAAAACAACATACTCAAGCTGGGTTTCCATTCCTCGGGTCCCTTGTCACCCTTCCCCTCGTTAACATTATCCGTCACGGCCAACAATTGTGGGTTTACGAGATCGTTGGCGAAAGCTCGACGCTGGTCGGTGATCCACGAAGAAGCTCCGGATTTCCACGCGTTGCTTAGAGGAACCAAGTGGTCGATGTCGAGATCGGATGCAGCAGTCCAGGTCGCGCCATCGTAGGGCGAATACCACGTTCCGGACGTGGCGGCACAAGACGAACCAACGACGACGTCGGTGCCGTCGCGCTTGAGGACGGTTTCGCGCGTGTTGCAGTTGCCTTCGATGGTTATCCACTAGATGAGGAAGAGCATGGTTAGTTTGCTTTGGGGGGCTTGTGGAGAGGGGGTGTTCGGGGGTGGAACAATGAGGGAGATAGAGAGGAGAAATGTTGGAGTGAACATACGTGAGGAAACAAAGTTCTCGAGTAACCATCCTGACTTCCAGCCTCTGCCACCGTCAAAGCAGCAAGCTCGGTCTTGACAGTAGAGGTACTTGGAATACCAGTTGGTTGCGGGGCAGGACTTGCGTGGACGAGAAGTCCTGTTGCTAGGAAACTCAAGACAAGAGCTGGAATCATGATGAGGTGCTAGTTTTTGACCGTGGTAAATATGAATATGCTTGTGCTTGGTATTTCTGAAGACAGGTAAGGGGAACACTAGATGGCGACGGACATGAGGGTTCTTATAAGTAAGTCATATCCATTAGGATGGAGAAGGTATATCAAAATATCCCTGTCTTAATCTGCTGGCACGGAATCTTGCGGACACTTCCTTATCACACAGGACTCCAGATGCTATATTGGAATAGTAGGAAGTATCCTTAATCAATTTCACATTCTCGCCAATCTCACTCTCTTCTCTGTAAGTTTATCTATCATCAAGATTAACTTTCCTATATTCGTATGCTCCCCCCTCTTCGGAGTAGATAAGTACTAAATTATGGATCGGTCCATATAAATCTGATAAATCTGATAAGTAGGATTTTGCATTGAATTCGTAATTTACTACAGATCAAGAGAGAAAACTTGTAAATTTACTAAGAGATCGAAATTTGGCATATACAAAGAATTTCAACCACTCAAGTCAAGTTCGCCTACGGCAAAACCTGAATATAAGGATACTTTTTTAGCGCCAACAATAAGAATATATCCCTCAAACGGCGGAAGGAGGCTACCTGATAAAGTTAAATTGTGGGGGGTTGCTAGGGTGATAGCGGCCTCAGGCTTCAATATAACGACGTTATACCTTGTGTATCTAAGTGATAAGCTCTTAGGGTTTAAACCCTACTAGTGGATTATCCGTCTCCAGTACCCCTAGGGAGGTCAAGGGCCTAGCCAGCTCAATATAGACGTTAAAAATAATAAATAAATAAATAAATAAACAATAAGAATATCTAGAGGTATCTTTATGTCGAGGTTCGGCTACATCCTATAAAGTAGTATTTTCCATTTGTTGCGATCAATATGGTAGATCTTGTTGAATATTAAGCTTGATATGCTAATGGGGACGCATGAGGTTTGGCGAGCTAATCTCGGAGTATATTAGGTTTGGTGAATTAGTCTCGAAACGTATTTGTATTGGCAGATTACAGTAGTTTGATGCATTAATTGCAATATATAATCTATGCATTAGCAAATGAGATTGAATTGAAGATTATTAGGTATTGGATGACTATAAAGATAGTTATAGAGAACTACTCTAATTGTAAAGATAATGGAAAGTCTTTAACTTTCAATAGATCTCTTGTAAAGAGAATAGTCTCTTAAGGAAAAAGCAATACAACAAAAGAGGACAAGAGACTAACGCTAACGTTGGGAGTACACTATGTAAGGGAAAGAAAAGGGAAAGGTGAATAATCTAAATCATAATAGATACAAATAACAATCAAAAGGAGGGTAGGAAATATATAAATCAATAATTAGCTAAAACTACTTTACAAAGGACGTTGTACAAGTACTTTGCGTATTAAGCGAGGTCATATGAGTGTAGATGTAGAGCCGG
Organism: Monilinia aucupariae; assembly: GCA_002162555.1. Classification (NCBI taxonomy): domain Eukaryota; kingdom Fungi; phylum Ascomycota; class Leotiomycetes; order Helotiales; family Sclerotiniaceae; genus Monilinia; species Monilinia aucupariae. The sequence goes on along the minus strand of NGKF01000050.1, from coordinate 129,439 downwards.
AATGGTTGGAGCCATTCTGTTGTTTTACACTATTAGTCGATCCTTTGCAATATGTATGTTCTAACAACACCTATCTAATCATGTAATCACTGATAAATTTTATAATTATCACGATATACAAAGGTTATATAGAGGTTTGAGACCGAAAAAATTAAGAATACTCTTATTTTGGAGGATATAAGAATATTAGCTATTTCTTCATCAAAAATACGTTGAGACCGAAATTAATATCCTTATAAAGAGGTTATTCTTATGTAGAGGATCCTCATATAAAGGATTTGCTGTAGAGTACTAGGAAGTACTTATACATGTAACATTCTATTTAGAAGAGGAGTATCTACGAGTACTATCAACCAGTCATCGAGAGATATAGCACTTTTTTCCCAAAGAATCATTTTCAAATATGCGCTTGAGAGCAAAGGCGAGGAAGGGTGCTTCCCGAGTAAAGCTGTCTTGATCTAGTACTATATGTTCAAGACTATAGCCTCACTATTGCAAGCTGTGATATACATGTAAATAAGTATCAAAAAGCTTAATTAGGTTTTATCTAAATATCTTACTCGAGTAGTTATGCCTACTCTCATAGTACATTCATACTCATACTCGAGGATACTCCATATCACATAATAACCTTCTATAATATTTATAAGCATTTTGTGAAATCCGACCACAGTATACTAAATCTTATCCACACATGTACCCGAGCACAGTAGTCGAGAAGCATAATCTTCATGATGCTATACTCGAGTTGTGTCTTTGGCGTTACGATTAAGCTTCCCAAAAAGGCACTTGGCCCCATCAACTCTATTTACCGGTTCTTGACTCGCATCAAGGGCCCTCCCTGACCCAGGACAGGAACAGATTGACGCCAAAAACTAAAGATAACGTCGAAGAAGCAGCAAATCATTTCGACAACGTCGGCTTGGCTGCTTCGATCTAGCTTCCCTTATATGGAAGGTGGAGGGTGCTTGCGTGATTGTAGGGCTGGGTAAACTTCATTATCGGCTAAAGCTCGAGCTACACAAACTATACGGGGGTGGTGATGGAGCCCCCTTATCTTGTTCACAGCGTGCAGCGCCTAATTAACCTTATTCTTGTGGATTTCGATAAGGAAGGTGGATGTGATGATGATAATGATTGCGCAGGAGATATCACGAGTAGATGAAGCATATAAGAATTTATTATTGACGAATGAAAAAGCCGGCGATGCATGGTAACATCGAAAGTAGCCTTTAACCTACGTAAGCCATCAATGTATCGTCTCCATCCCGTCGGCTTCTATAACAATGAATCCAACTCGATTGTCAAAGCCTCTCCATCATCCCTTCAAAGGCTCCATCCAGTTTGATCTCTCAACCTATATCTCAAATGGGATCGAATCCCGAGTCGCTCTCGGCGAAAAGTCGTACTATAGTGATATAGCTAGTTGGTATTGATGCAGCCAGCCACTTCCAGGAATTTGATGATACCTTCCATTTGCGAAGCGAGACCCGGGCCATACTCGTCATTGTACCATATAGGATGAAGAAACCCCATTCGCTGCAGGAAAACGACCAAGAAATGCCGCCTTGCATCAGATTCCAGGTCATATGGGCAGTCCATAGTGTTACCAATACACACGGGAGTTTGGAGACATTTGGGTAAATAGTCAAACTTTCCCAGTTCTGGCATATTTAAGGTGCTTCGGATGAAATTCACCACCTTGAGTCCTAGTGTCAGGCTTGCTTGGGAAATATCCGGTGAACTCGACTGGAAGAGTGGAGTCTCGTTCATGAGGCCTCCAATCTCTTCACTAAAGGGAAGCACGCCGTCCAATCCGATAAAGCCTCCCAGCGACCCAAAAAAATGGTCCGATTGAAAGGCCAGGAATACGTGTAATGCTGCAGTACAGCCAGTTGATACCCCACCAAGGAAGACATTTTGAGGACCAACAAGTTCCGCTTCTTCTTCGACAACATCAAGTATGGGTTGTAGCAGTAGCTGTAGCTTTTCGATGATCCTGAGCTTTTCCTCCACATCAGTGCTTCTCTCATAGGCAGTCCATAAATTGCCGTCATCCCTATTGACCATTCCATCTACGTACCAGAAATAATTAACAGTAGGGAAGCACCAATGAGTTGAAGGGTAGTGAGTCGCGATGCTCTTATTGTCTACCCTGGTTTCCACCAATTCTTTCCCGAAAGATTTGGCGTCACTATAAATGTCGTGGAGCAGTATGATAGAACGATTGTGATTAACAGATCCCTTTTGCTTGACCTTGATTGTCCCACGATGATCTAAATGCCACGCCAGGCAAACACTTTGTGATCCCATTTTAGATAGAGCTTGGCGCTTCCTCAGGTCGTCTGAAAGTTTCAAAGGTTCAGCCATTGCAGCTGGAGGTTGGTTGTTTCAATAATTAGCTGGATAGTTGAGAGGGACAGATATTGTAGCTAAGAGTTTGACGATATCAATGCTTGAGTGGTGAAGTGTGAAATAGTCGACAGATTGAGAGGTCTACATCTCATCTTGAAATCAAATCAGCTAGAATCTCTCAACATTACTTCCCCAGGGAGATTCATGAATGAGAGAGGGCAGGTGCAAATGTCTCTGATGCTAGATTTGGCCAATGGACCTGACGTGTGCAGCGCAAGCGCAAGCGCAGGTGCAAGTTTGAAGCTTTCCATGTTCGAAAACCTGTCAACATTCCAGAGTTGTTGATCGCGATATATCCAACCCATCTACGAGTATAACATCGAAGCATAGAGCCCAAGTTTCTTAGTCTCGGACTGCTCTGCTCTGCGGTGTGGATGTTTGGGAATGATGCCTCTCACCATAAGGACTGGAAGCTCCAGTTGGGAGTCAGGCAAACCTGCATCTAATTGTATTTCTCCAGCAAAAGATGGCTTTATAGATTACCTATATTGAGGCTTTTCGATGTTGTAGACAGTCAAACGCAATGGAATGGGATGAACGGTGATGTGATGTCGAGGATTAGCCTACCAGTTGGTAAACTTACTTAGTCATGGCCCAAGCGCTTTCCTCTTCTTTGCTCTCCTCTCCTCTCCCTTCCCTTCTCCAGGTGCAAACAAAGAAACCAACTTCAAGCTCGGAAATGGGAAATCGCGAGCGGAATCGGAATCAGTTGAACCGACATTTCGGTTGCAATATGGCGTCTTAAACCAATACAACATAGAGACCCGGCAGCTTTTAGAAGAAGCATTCTTCTTTCCTCTTGGAGTTGTGTGCAGGCGAGAAGGCGAGAAGGTATGGAGGTATGGAGGTATGAAGGTATGAAGGTATGAAGGTATGAAGGTATAAAGGTATAAAGGTATGAAGGTATGAGTGTTTAGAGGCATTTGGTAGCTGCGGAGGCATCGTTCACAGTGCGTACTAACTCCCAAGATCATCACTGACCATCCATAGACGCGCAAGAATGACAATGAGATACTGTATTAACCTAGGAGGGATTCTCACGAAGTCTTCCCACCCTGATATCAGCTCCTTTCGCACACTATCGAATGTTTGATCGCGACCCGTCCTCAAGTGCCGAATCGATATTTCCCTCGATACCTTCAACCACACTATGCGGTGGTCAGGAAGCTTATACCTGGAAGAAGCCCACGCTGAGCCTGGCGGATATTCTGCTCCGTGTGTCATAAAGAACACAGACAATATAGACAGACAGGGCCATGCAATTTGATAATATCAATAACTTACGAAATACTTTACTTGAAGTCCACGACATGATTCTCCCGAATTTCGGGACTGGCATGCTTTAAGAATAAAGGTCCGACAGACAGCCCCCTCCAAATTACTACACTATCCGCTATACCTGCCGACACTCCGATAAATTAAATAATATTTTGAATGCGACAGGATGGCAAGATGAGTCGCCGATGTGGGTTGCATGTCGAGGTCTGCATTGGATGATGAGAATAGCACGGCAGGCATGTTCGTCTCATTGTCTCATTGAAAATTTGATCATCTCATTCTTCGGCATGTCAGGCCAGCTACTACCTGATATAGGTAGGTGGCCGAAATCAATCACTACACGGTAGACGGCCACTGTGGATGGATACATGGTAAGAATCAAAATACGAGCCCACACCAAAGACCTAGGCCATCAAATACCAGAAAATGAGAATTCAGGGGACTTCAGGAGAACTTCAAGCACTGCAGCCAGTTGAATACTGAACCTCCCACACATTTCTTGACTTTCAGTGGACTCTTCCAGATTTCGAGTAGGGGCCGAGATTGAGGCTATTTACATCGTTCCATCCGGCTATCCGAGTGGAACGTTCCAAGGCAAACTAACGGGGTGCGGTTGCATCGGAAAGGGGTCAGGCCTCGTGGGTTAACAGGAACAGGAGGAGTGTGGGTCTTTTTGATTTGGTATCTTGCATTTCTTATTTTCTCAATACCTTCTCTGAACCGTTTATAGCAGCATAGTAAGCACTACGCTGTTCCAATCATCTCCCCCAAGCATTATTTTTCTTTATGCAAATCCTCACCCCTTTTACGGTAACGAGCTTCCCCTCGTTTCTACTCCAGCATGAAACATGACCTACTCTGTGTTTCCCTCATTACATCAACTAGTCAAAGCTTCTTCATGACCGTTAAAACTATTCAAGATCCACTAAAAACATGAAGTACTCGAAATGGTAGCCAATGTCTCATGCAAGTACATGGTTCTCCGCAGGCATGACTAGGATCAAATACACTCGGTAAGCCTTTCCACGAATGAGCTTGCTCTCGACTGGGGTAAGATGCGGAAATAAAGCTTCATAATCATTACTACATACAACGTTGTGCCTCTTCGGGTCATTAAGCGTTGAACTGTTGGCTGAGTAGGAAGTTTGGTGGGTCCCTGGCCTTTCTACAACCGTTACCTAGAAGCTAGATCTAGTAATGAGCGGCAGCCGTCATTCAAGATGTCTTGGCTCTTCTTCTTCTTATCATCTGGGTTATCTTCAAACAAAATTCTTTTTCTTGCCTTTGGTGTCGTTACATTTCCTCTAGACAAGTCCTCGTATCATATTTCCAAGCAATGGACGCTTTTACTCCCGCACAGGCAAGTTGATACACGTTTCAAAGCTTCATGGGCTCCAAACTGACATGCTTCGAATCAACAGACGACCGAGCTCGTCTCGCGCATAGGCGCCAAAAAAGCACGCATGAGAATTGATAAAATGTTCATCAACTCATTCATGGGCGGGTGTCTTCTTTGTTTTGGATGTGCCCTTTCTCTCTCCACCAATTCCTCCCCTTGGTTTCAGACAAATGCCCCAGGTCTCATTCGTACCATCTCCGCCATGGTTTTCCCTGTCGGTTTGATCATGGTGGTACTTACCGGGGCGGATTTGTTCACCAGCTATTGCATGTATAGTGTGGTTGCCTTATTGCATCGACGTTGCAGCCTTTTGGATTTATTAAAGACATGGCTTGTGAGTTTCTTTGGAAATTTGGCGGGAGCGTTGTTTTTCATGGCCGTTCTTACTGGTTGTGAGTATTTTCCCATATTTTCACTCATTGAAGTTTGCTGATGCATGAAAACCAGATGGCGGCACATTCGAGTCTGGAGCATTCAAAGATGAAGCCCTTGCGTTTGCAAAGACGAAAGCCGTTACGCCACATTGGCATCAGATTTTCCTCAAGGGAATCTTGTGTAAGTGTCTTCCCAAGTGTAACAATTCATTTCCATTCGGAGATGAGCGACGCAAGAGCTCAGCTTACAATGATGCGCAGGTAACTGGCTCGTCTGTATGGCCGTCTTTCTCGCCATCTCTTCTCGCGAAGTCGTGTCCAAAATTATTGCTATCTGGTTCCCCGTGATGTGTTTCGTGGGCTTGGGAACTGATCACGTTGTTGCCAACAGTTCGTATTCTCTTTTTCTTATCATTTTTCGTCCGATCCCTGTCCCATGTATCGCATGTCGTGCGTGTAAATGAGTGCGCCAAGCACATTCCCCTGCCAAGTCATTGGCGTCAGCCCTACTAGTCTCAAGCCACTGATACCTTAACCCTACAGTGTACTTTATTCCCCTCGCCATCTTCCTCAAAGCACCCGCTCCCCTCACCGTAAGCTATTACATCTGGAAATCCATGATTCCTTCCCTCCTCGGAAATATCATAGGTGGGGGATTCTTCTGTGGTGGTGTCTACTGGTATCTCTTCCTCGCCGACGAAACGGTCCCCATTCATTTCGATACCGTCGATGCCAATACCGCGGTCTATGAACAAGGGGGTCCGATCCATCGACAAGCTGCGGCTGACGGCGCGGGAACGGGCTATGGTCATGTGCAGGATAAGCATGTTGTACCGAATTCGGGAAATAATGGTAGGAGTGGGATTGCGAATGATCTGCACTTGGGGGCCGTGGAAGGTTTAGGGAGGAGGAAGGAGGGGAGTGAAGGGAGTGTGAGTGTTTAGGTTAATTGGGAGGTGAGGGTTGAAATAGTGGTAGAAGTATATACACCCAAGTATCTCCTTTTCCTTTCTGTTATGTTCATAAACCTTATGTATTTATTCTAATGATGCTCTCCCAAGCCGAGAGATGGATCAACTCTAAGTTCCCTGGGGTTATGATTGGTTGGTTGGCTGGCTGGTTGGGTTTAGAAGGGGAGGGAGGGGTTGTATACTTACACATACTACAAGTAAGTGGTTCTGAGGTATCCTTCATGATGAATAGTAAGGTTAGATATTAGATATTTTCATCAAGGGAAATCTTGTACTCGAGCAGGTATTGTCACTGTCATCATCACTATGTACTCTAAATCAGATCACTCAAATCCTGTTCATCTCATCCATCATACCTCGTAACGTTACCTTTCATACTCTTCACCAAATCCCCAATAGCCCTTAAAGTTGATTTAATCAACAACAACGTGAGTTAGCTAACCTCTTGTTACTCTACTCGAGTAATCATCGATATAAAGCCAATCTCCTCCCTCNCCCCCCAGTTTCTTCTAAATAAACTGAAAACCTCTTCGTGTTTCCTCTTTCTCTACTCGAGTACATCCATATACTTTAGATCTGGTTCGATTCGATTCAATTCGTCTTCATCACTAATCAACCCACTACTCATACTCAGTATAGGTATGTACTGTATTGTATTCTACTCGAGAATCTATTTATCTATTTATTTATTTGTTTAATTATTTATTGAATAATACTCGTAAATACAGTAGAGCGATAAACCCTACAAAAACCCGCCGGGGAATGATTTCCCTCCCTTTCCTTTCCTTTACTTCTCTGTTTCTCCAGTGTACTCGAGTAATTGTATATACTCTACATATACACTCGTACAAGTACCAATTCAAAAACCACCACCTCAAGATAATCCCAAAAACCAACTAAATAAACATCGCCCCCCAAAAAATCTCCCATTCGCAAAAAGAGAGCAGAGTTCCACGCCATGAACGTCTCTCACCAATCTACCTCTTTCTCTTTCTCTTTCTCGTCTGCCTATCTGCCTGTCTGCCTGTCTGCATACATACAAGTGCGTGCGCCTCCAACATTCCATTCCCAAAATTTCAATATCGTTAGTCGTTAGTCGTCAGCTGTTAGCCGTCAGCCGTCAGCCGTCAGTGACTAGTGACTAGTGACTAGTGACTAGTGACTAGTGACTAGTGACTAGTGGCCAACGACCCTAAAGAATACAAAATATCCCAACAACACCCATGAGAATACTCGAGTACAATCCAATCCATCGATCCATCACCCTCACAACATCTCTCGCATCGTTAGGGTCCACTGGGCCATCCCATCTCATCCTAAGTCAATCTTCTCGCTTGGGGATCTCGCTTGGGATCTCGCTTGGGTTCTAGAGGTTAGGTTGGAGGGGGGATTTATTTCATCATTGTTATCGGCATCGTCATCGTCATCATCATCATCCAGATGAGAGAGCGCCGTGTGGTGTATGTTTAATATTTATGAGTGGTAGAGTAGATCTCTCGTTTGAGGGGAGATGGATGGGGAGGCGTGGGGAGGTGATGTGGGTATGCAGTCAGTTAATGGTGATGAGGGTGGCTGTGCGACGCAGATTGATTTGTGAAAGGGGGGATGGGGGATATTGAATCTTGAACTTGGGATGTTATGTTGATTGGATTGAAGACTGTGATTTGGGTGTGGTTTTTTAGGTCTGAGAGATCATTCGATTGCCGGATGGAATGGAATGGAATGAGATGAGATGAGGATATTTCGAGTTGGGTATATGATTTATCTCTATCTCGTACATTGCACTGCATTGTGTGAATGATAACTGTAATCTCTCTCGTCAGCAGTCTCAATTATCAGATCGGAGAATCGATATTCAAATAAGAATCACCTGAAGAACATACAAGGACTAGGAGAAAGACAAATTGTATATCTCTATGCGAACCTCTAGAGCTCTATGAACAGTCTATGTTCCATGTTCTATGAACAAAGTTACACGTCCAATGTCTAATCTATGCCTTATTCTCTCCCAATTCGAAGTCCTTGATGCCAGCAGCGTAGACTTCTTTGACCGTTGTTTTTCCAGCAACAACATCCTGCACTGTTGATAAGATAGAAGTCCAATCCTCGAAAATTGTGAATGGAACCTTCTCTCTAACACAGTACGTGATAAGATCATGGCCCTTCTTGGCGAATAGAAGATCAGTCTCTTTGGCGGCAGAGAGATCTGATACTCCATCTCCAGCGTAAAACATGGTGGGTCTTTGATCATCTGGAAGTTCGGCGTATGGTCTAATCTCTCTGGATTTATCATGTCCGAAATGACTATCAGGATCATTAGCTCCGTTTGACATCTCGAGTTGAGTCTCAATCTTGTACCTTTCATCATGATACACAATATTCCAACCTCCCTCCTCATCAAGGCTCTGGAAACCTTTTCGGATCTCCACTTGATTACTGACAATTTGTATCTCAGCCGCTTCCTTCTTTCCCAAGAGATGTTCCAACAATGCTCTAATAATCGGTTCCATCCCACCACTCAAAATAACAACGGGAATATTGTTTTCCCTCGCCCAATGGTAAAATTCCTTGAAACCTGGATCCAGCTTGATGTTCTCAATCAGAGTCTCTATGCATTTGCTGTATGGAGTCTTGATACTATCCATCATTGATTGGAAGGAGTCTCGGAAAGTCTTGGTACCATCGAGAACATCTCTGTTTCCTTGTTTGCGTAGTTCTTGACCAAATCCAAGGTTATCAGTCATGAAGTCGTTGGAATCGCGAGTTGTGATTGTGCCGTCGAAATCTGTGAAGAAGATGTATTTGGGAGAGGTTTTCATGGCGGGGAGGGTGGTAGTTGAACCCATTTTGAAGGGTTTGGATGGACGAAGAAGGTCTAAATGGGTTTGGTATTAGTGATAGTGTTTTGATGATGTTGAGGTATGAATAGGAGAGGGGATAGGTGTAATTGATAGTTTTTGGTGGATAGTACTCGTACTTGGTAGATGGTAGTTGGTAGTTGGTAGTTGGTAGTTGGTACTTGGTAGTTGGTAGATGGTAGATGGTAGTTGGTAGTTGGTACTTGGTAGTTGGTAGATGGTAGTTGGTACTTGGTACTTGGTAGTCAGTAGCTGGTACTTGGTGCTTGGTAGTTGTTGATGCTGTACTGGGTAGGTGGGATGGAAGGCGGCGGCGACATATCAATGAAATCCAATCAACTCACATTGATACAAATAAAGTAATTCCAACTGTTATATAGATGCTTACTACCCAATCAAGGAATATAGTAGGATGATAATATATATTTTATAATTTACCAGCTTTTATACGAATTGTATAAATATAAATGAATATTAAATTATTTCGTATTTGGCCCGAATTGGAACTGCCCTTTGAATTGCCCCTCATCATAAAAGCGGTGAGGGATAGGTAAGGGGATACAGTATCAAAATATACTGTCCATGAATATTTATTTGGTCAGAGCTCCACTTCAGCTGGGCTTTGCTCAACATTTACTATTATTGATCTGGTGATCCTACGGCGACGACGACGACGGCGACAGTGACGATTACGATTACGGTTCCGGTTCCGGTATATTCTCGCCATTGAAGGTGTCAAGTCAAGTCAAGGGAAGGGAAGGAAAGAGAAGAGAAGAGAGAAACATTAAAAAGGTCCTCGGCTTGACACAATTCCTCTATAAAGAGGAAGATAATTGTCAATTGCAATGCAACCATTGATAAGACTGGTTCCTAGGTTCGCATTCGACTCGGCTTCAACCTCAATATCAAGATCTTTAAGAATCTCATCTCGACCTTCATTCAAATCATCAATCTGTCTACAATGTAGAATCTCTTCTCCTGATCTGCGGCGACACTTCTCAGATGATCGCCCAATAATAGAACCACCTCCTCATCTTCGACCTAAGGTTACACCTCCTCCTCCTCCGGAAGAACCTAAACCAGAACCTGAAGATAAATCCAATCCTCCACCAGAGTCAGAATCAGAGTCAGATAAACAAGATGTCTCGCCCTCTCCCAAACTCGAAAGAGAAGGAGAGCTCCCTTCTACACTCGAAAGTCGGCGCCTAGCAGTTACCAAGAGACTTTCCCATTTAATGGATCATATGCAAGGCAATATATTCATAGCATCTCAACGCATCAATGACCTCACAGGATATTCGGGGATCGAAGCCCTCAAGACCAAAATCACCAATCTCGAAACCCAGGTTTCCAATTCAAAAGAACTAGTCCGAAGCACCCGTCTTCACTACAAAACCACCGTCGCAGATCGTGCTTCTTCTCAACGAGAAGTGACAACTTTATTGGCGAGGAAAGATACATGGACTCCTGCGGATCTCGAACGCTTCACACATCTATACCGTATGGATCATACCAATGAACAAGCCGTCCAGGAAGCAGCCACACGACTCGCGGACGCGGAACGCGAAGCGGAGAAGGCGGCTGGGGAATTGAGTAGTAGCATATTATCACGATATCACGAGGAGCAGATATGGAGTGACAAGATTCGAAGAATGAGTACGTGGGGAACATGGGGATTGATGGGGGTCAACGTGTTGTTATTTTTGGTCTTCCAATTTGGATTTGAACCATGGAGAAGGAGACGATTGGTCGCAGGATTCGAGGAGAAGGTTAGAGAGGCTTTGGAGAAGGAGAAAACTCTGGCCATGTCTACCGCGATTCGAGGTGCGGAAATTGGTGGAGGAGCGGGGTCAGAAGTGAGCCTGGATGAGATTGTTGCAGCTGGCGTACAAGAATTAGAAGAGGAAGCTGGGGAGAAGAGCTTGGATGAACCAGCCGTCGACGCAATAGCAGCTGCAATTGAAGGCGAATCACCAGATTACGAATTGAATAACGAAGCAGCCCAAGAAATTGGCGAAAAAGCAGCAGCAGCAGCAGAAGCAATAGATACAGCCGAAATGGACATCTCATCCACCAAACCGGCATTCGATTACCGAAACATAGAATGCTGGAAGGAAAAACTAGAAGCTGGAAAAGCGGCAACAATAGATTTATGGAGTCCACGACCGATATCGATATCGAAAAAAGACCTCACAATCATCGCATTAGAAGGTGCTGCCACCGGAGCAGTAATAGTAGGAGCCATCTTCACTCTGATAATCCGTCGTTCATAGATTCGAACTCGTTGGTGTATTGAACGGATGAAAATACGAATGGGAATTTGATTGTACATAGAAATTATCACTCGTATCTTCCTTGTCATTAGATTCTTCTTCTTTCTTTCTAGAGGGGGAAGGGGTGGTACGTTTCTTTTGTACATTATGTTGAAGAATGTCTGTATGGATGTATGAATGATACTTGAGGAGGTGGATAGATATATCATGTGATTTTAGGGATTGATATATACAAAGGAGAGGAGAGTATACGAGGACAGTAGAGTACTTGAGTACAGCTAGTTAGTATATTAACTATATAGATGGATAATCTTCATTTAAAGTATTGGTTGATTTATTTATTGGTAGGTGAAGAGATATTTGGTTTGTTGTGTAGAGGTGAATTGTTTTGTTTTGTAAGAGGGAGAGAAGGGGTTTTATTTATTTAAATGTAAGTATTTATTTATTTATTTAAATGGAATAGAGTAAAGTAAAGTAAAGTAGAGTAGAGTATGATAGAGTAGAATAAAATAAACTAAATTAAATAAATAGTTGAATAAATAGTTGAATAAATAGAGTTAAATACTCGAGTAAAGTAGATTAATTATACTCGCGTACGAGTATTATGAGTGAGTAAAATATATAGGTATATAAGTATATATATAAGTATATAGTTTTTATTTGATATCTATTTATCTATCTATACGAGTAAAAAGAAAAGAGAGATAGAAAAAGGAAAGAGGGAGAGAGAGAGAGAGAGAGGGAGGATATATAGAGGATGTAGTTAAAGGATATAGTTAGAGGATAGTTCAAGAATATAATTAAAATACAAGTAGACAATAAATAATAAATAGTAGATAATAGATGATGGGATTTATAAGCAGAGAGAGATATATATATATAATTATGTAATATTATAGATGGAGATGGAGAGGAATGAGAAGGAGAGGAGAGTATTTGAGTAAATGTAAATGTAGATGAGAGATCTAAAGCAAATAAATAAATGGTCGAGTATAAGTATATGAGTAGATGAATGATGAATGATAATGAAGAAAGAAATGCATTCATACTTCATATACTTTAGACTTCATACTTCATACTCATACACGTACTCCTTTCTATACACCAAAGTAAAAAAAAGTAAAACCAAAAAACCAAAAAAACCAAAAAATGAATAGAGTATAATGAATCCAATAAAACCAATAAAATCATCAAGATTGTTAAGAATAATACTCGAGTACGAGTATATACTCGTATCTGTATATATATATATATATATATATATATATGAATAAAAGAAAAATCATTAAATCATATCGAATTCCCTCTTTCCCTTCCTTTACTTTTTCCTTTCCTTTCCTTTCCTTTCCTTTCCTTTCCTTTCCTTTCCTTCTCTTTTCTTTTCTTCTCCCCACTTTTCAATTCCTCTCCTTTCTCCCTTCTCCCTTCTCTTCTCCCCTCTCCCCCCTCCAAATCCCCATCACCCTAATAAGCACCCCCCCTCCTCTTCCACGCAGGACTCACCACCAAAGCCGGGCTCTTCAACCCCGTAAGCACAGGCGTCGAAGAAGTAGTCAGCGTGAGATTAGAGAGCGAAGCGCCTGAAGGCTGCTGAGCCCATATTTCAAGCGCGACCGTGTTGCGTCCGTTATAGTTGAGGATTCCTGTTGTGGTTTTGTGGTTAGTTGTGGGTTTGGGTTTGGGTTTGGATAAGATGGGGTAAAGGGGGGAGAGAGAGAAAGAGAGAGAAAGAGAACGAGAAGAAAGTGACAAGAGAAGAGAAGGGAGAGGGAGACGAAGAACAGGACATGATGAAAAAACCAAACAAAAAGACAAAAAGAAAAAACATACCCTGAGGCACAGGAAAGCTTCTCTGCGGTCCAATATGATTAACATATTTACCAAACTGCCAACCATTAACCCAAAGCTGCACGCGGTACAAACTCGTCCCATTCGCGCTGCCCGTGGAATTTCCAAAGTTGAAGCTGAGCGGGACATCATAGCCGCCTGGCAAATCCAAATCGAAGTCCGTCGTCCAAAAGCCGACGCCAGCCGCGACGATGCCGCGTTCGGGCGTTCCCGCCTTCCACGCGTATTCCGTGTCCGGCACCCCGGGCTGCGTGAGGCCTTGTCTCTCGGCGTAGAGGCCGCCTTCGTTCAGTGGGCCGCGCACCTGGTCGATGTACTCCTCCCCGCCCAGATTGCCCGTGAGCTTCCACGTGATGGCATCCTTGGTGCGGCCGGCCAAGACGTAGTTGAGGATGCCGCGGGGCGATTTCATCTCCTCGACGCCGACGACCCAGTTTTCGTCCAGTCCGTTGTTGTCGATCAGGATGGTGAAGATGTATTTGGAGCCGGCGCGGAGCTTGGGGAGGCTGTAGGTGCCGTTGTGGGATTCGGCGTAGTCGGCGCCGGCCCAGGAGCCGATGTAGGTCGAGTTGAGCCAGATGGACGTTCCGAAAGCGGAGCCACCTTGGGTGGAGAGGTAGAGGCTGGATTCGTTGCCGCTGGCGATGAAGTGGCCGCGGAAGATGAGGACGCCGGTGCTGTAGCCGTAGTCTGGGCCGTTAAGAACCGTGGGGGTGCGGAGAGGGTTGAGGAAGAGGTTGTTGGTTGAGTTCTTGTTGGCGAGCGTCCAGGCTGAGTCATCGTAGGTGGGTTGTATCTCGGGGAGGTTGTCGAGGTATTTCCAGTTGAGGGTGGAGAGGTCGGGGAGGGAGATTTTAGGTGCCGTGTAGGTGAGTGTCGAGGATAATTCACCGGTTGTAGGGTCGGTTTGATAAGAAACCTTTTGGGAGTTGAAGTAGAGGTTTTGGGTTCCTTTGGGGGCACCGATTACTTTAAATGGAACGGTGGCGTTGAGGTCACCATTGACATGGAGATCTGAACCTTGGGTAGAAACGGTTCGGATGAGGTAACCTGCTTCTATGATGACGGAAGATGTTTTGTCGATGCTTGTAGCGCTATCTTTTTGTGAGTCTCAATGTCAAATGCAAGTGTCAGAGTGAAAGACTTACAATGCACCCCATTTATCCGTCCTGGCAAAGTCTGCGACCCAATAATTGTACGCACTGTTTCGATCCAAAATATAAACAAACACGTCACCAACCTTAACTACCCTACGTGTGGTAGATGTTTGCCAATTAAGGATAGTAGAGCCGTTAGTGCTCTTAGTGATGATACCTGAGCCCTCAATAATTTGTGCTGAGCTCTTGGTCACGACAGCCAATTCATGTCTTTCTTTTGGTCCACCATAAACGACCAAAACCGTCTTATCATCAAATTTCTGCCATGTAAAGATTTCGGCTGTGGAGTAGAGGAGTGTTGTTCCTCCAATATCATAATCAGTTACATGCCATTTTGAATCTCGACCGCCGAGAGTAAGACTTCCATTCAATCGAGGAATAGTTAGATCACCTTGACTAGTGTGAAGGGTCAACTTGTAGTTTACTGAAGACAAGGTTTGATAGTCTGAATGGCGAACGATGTAGAAGTTCGAAGCCGTTCCATTGCCGATGAGTGGAGTGGTGATGATGGTGCTACTGTCGGTATAGGTACCAACGACAGCGCCCTTGACAGTCGTGGTGAGATATGCAGGGCTAACTTTCAAGAAATTGGCTTCCAGCTTAAGTTCGCTATACTTTTCGCGAGTAACTTCACGATTTTCCGTGATCGCACTACCGTAGTCGTATGATGTGTAACCTCCTGGAGAGAAAGTGAGCAATAACTAATGATGGAGTAGGCTTTGTGGCTTACCAGCATGACCAAGATTTCCCCAATTCGTGCCACCGTCTGGGAATTTATCAGCATACTATCCTATCCCACAAGACCAAGACTCACAAATCATATATATACTCAAAAGAGCAACACCCGAAGCAAAATCATTCTTATAGAAGACTCTCTCGAACTGCTCGTTCAAGAGTTGAGCACAAGCTTGAAATCCCTATAGAAGGTTTAGCAACCACAATCTTTCACTAGATGCGATATCATCAGAGATTGAAGCTTACAAGGCCACCCCAAGGGTCAAAAGCACCACCTTGAAATTCATTTATAGAATAGAATGTACTTGGGCTTTGCTCCTCATGAGTTCCCGCAAAATAAGTTGGTAAATTGGCGGCAGGCCAGGTGGTTGGGTGTGCACAATCGAATCCAAGTGGATAAGAATCATGGCCATAGATATCAACATTTCCAATTGTCGAACCATTGACAATATCGCCGGGTGCAAAAAGTCCACTTGCCCCTATTTTCCATTAGTCTTGCACTCACCACGAGAGCCCCGATCGGGTCATCTCCAAACTTATATCCCAGGACTGGAGAAGATAGGAGAGATAACCTACAAGCATCATTGCTAATAAATGGAACCGTCACACCGGCATCTCGCGCTTGTTTTTTCACATAAGCAAAGTAAACTGGATCTGGCCATCCCCCTGGAACATATCCAGAATATCCCGAATATTCATTTTCGGGTTGATAAAGAATGATTGGTCCGCCTTTTGTAATTTCGTATTTAGCAATTAGAGCAGCTATATTTGCAATGTAGTTGTCGGTGGCTTCGAGATAGTCTGGTGCTCGAGAACGCAAAACACCTTTTATACGTTGAATCCAGCCAGGGAAACCACCACCCGAAGATTCCGCATTGATGTACTGAGTTTGGAATGTGTTAGCACTAGACGAGAGGAGAATCGATAGAGGAATGTGCACTCACGGGACCTGGACGAGCAATGAGATATATACCCGCTTCCTTTGCCGCATCAAAGAAAGGTTCAAAAGCAAAGACTCCATCTGCAGTGTAATGTCCTGGATTTCCTTCCACCAAAGCCCAATGAACATAAAAGGATACCGTGTTGAAACCGAGTGATTTTATCTTTTGGAAAATATCAATCCATAGATCAGGAACTGGAAGTCTATATGGGTGAAATTCACCCGAGAAGATGAATAGACGCTCCCCATATACTTTTAATGAGTGTTCATCAAATGTGACCTAGTGAATTAGCTTCATTGATATTTCTAGATGGCTCAGTGCAACGTCAATTGCACCAATTGCTCGAGAAAAACATATAGATGATGCCAATACTTACCACATCCTGAAGTCCTGCATCTCTTTCCACCACCAACTGCTCACCGCCAATGTTAATTGACAATGCTGCAGCTTGAGTCGCACAAGCAATTGCTGTGAAAGCACGTAGAAATCTCATGATTGCAATATCTCAACTGCAATTACCGAGTTTCACTCAGAGGCATTCAAAGAAGAGCAAACTGCCTTGACACAAACAATACTATTGTTATGGAGCGGAAGCAACCCTTATATACCTACCTACCTCCCTAAATAATACATCATCTACGATCGCAGATAACTCTATCCACTCTCACCCGTCCTTCCCCTCTCCAACGCGCATAACATTCATGGGATAGCAAAGGTTAAAATCCCCAACATCATACATGACCAGTACCTGGAAGTCAAGGTACATAGAAAGGCGTCGACTCCGGACCACAACATGCGGGGCAAAGCAAGTAAACAATCATCACGACCCCGTTACTCCACCCCCCACAACCAACCATAACCCGCATTCCATCGGAGCACTATACTTGGCTAAAAGGATGAACGTTTTTCCGTGGGAACTGCCCTGGAAAGTTTCTGTGCAATGTCACGAGGTGGGAAGGACACCCCTTGATCTTGGTGGAGAACCACGTCAAGATCTTGCGCACCAACCGGATGATTCGGACTGAATTGTATAGACACGCTTGTGGTATAGCTTCATATCCTTATACGACATACTTCGCACTCAGGTAAAGAAGAAAATAGGTTTGTCCAGACCGAAATATGTCTTGACATTGATTTTGGAATGAGGAGGTACCGGATCGCTATTGACCAATGAGACGTTCCTTGACCTTACCCTTACCTCTGCCAACAGAGCATTGTCCTGCATACTACTGAGTGATGTGATCTCTTCAGATGCTGCACAATCGAAGGCCGAGTGCAGCAAGCATAATTATCAAACCACTTTGAAATTCACAGGTAGTTGGTCGTAATCTTAACCAGGACAGTATGTCGAAGATGATGTTTGACGTGAGGCCATTTGGGGATAATTTATTCTCATCGTGTTCCTCAGCGCACTTGGCCTTGTCCATTCTTATGCACAGCTCGTTGAATTTTGTGTACAGTACTCGTACAATCATCCCCGTTATTCCCCAACCATGGACCTGTAAAATCTGTACATATCACCAGAAGTTTGATTCTCACTCCTCAGTATTCAGTGGATGTAGTCTCTCTCCCATTTGATATATTGTCGTTCCTTCTCTGATTTCCCTCGTACGCGAATAGTCCCTCTATGTTGCGGCTTTCATCTCTACCAGATTCTATATCAGTGTTCTTATGTAGCCGCCTTCTTTGGTTTCTTCGTTCCGTATTTCGATCTCGAAGTTGCTCTGTTTCCTACCCCTCCCTGTAATTGCGATGTATTAGCAGAAACTCTCGAAATACCCTGACCTCTGCCTCTGTTCACTTCTCATGCCACCCCGGCACACGAAATCCTGATCCCATTCGTAACATCTCTCAAACTTCCTAAAGAAGAAAAGAACATAAATGCACTCACCAAATCTCCAGCCCCTCTAACCAAATGATATCTCACACCCGGACAATCTTGACTCCTCCCTCCCCTAACCAATACCACACTATGCTGTTGCACGTTGTGTCCCTCTCCCGGAATATAACACGTAACCACTCTCCCAGTGCTCAATCTCACTCTTGCTGTTTTCCGCTCGGCCGAGTTAGGTTTCTTGGGCTTGGTGATTCCGACTTTGAGTGCTACACCCTTGAGTGCTGGGGCGCGAACGGTCGATAGAGCAGGAGAAACGGCTTTGCGCATGGCTTGCGCGGTACGGCAACCGCGTCGGACTTGGTTGTATGTTGCGGAGTGAGAAGGGGAGGAGGAGAATGTCCGTGACGAGGAGATTGTGATGGATTTGAGTTGACTTGTGATGGATTGTGTGGTGAGGTGAGACGGAGAGATTGAAGGAGTTGACCGTGTAGATGGCATCAAGAACCGTTGCAGTATTGAGGCAGCCATGACGATGAGTGGGCACAGCGATCGTTGAGTGATTGAGTACGTCGGCGATGAGTAAGTAGTAGGTGAGGGGAACAGAAAGCTTTCAATGTTGCCAAGACTTTGAAATATTATGGGTGATAATTTCACGTGACGTGGACCGAGACATACATCTCAAGGCTGAGGAATGGGTGGTGGTTGGATGCCTTAATATATTACTATCACCGGCTCAAATAACATCTGCCAATCATATCATAGAAGACCCAAGAAAATCTATTCCTCCCCCCAATATGCAAATCTTGCCTTGATGTATAAATTATCTCAAAATTCATATACCTCCTGATGAAAAACCAGAGGCATTACTTCCCAAGCCGGACCATTTTAACATATACAGCGTGACAACGGTTTTCACCCCATGCGAACGCCCACGCCCACGCCCCTCGCCCCCTTTCCTATCATGCCAGATAGTCAATATCCTCAGTCCGCACACCGCCAATGCTGCTGCTCCCTAAAAGATGCATTCAAACACGAATACGAAAATAAGTTTACGAGGCGATCAGTCTAGTCTTGCTGACTTTCATAACCTTGTGGCTTTTCCATCTTATTGATATCGAAGAATCGTGATGTACCTGGTGGATAGATAATTAGTACCATGTCGATTTTGGGGTAGG
>NGKF01000050.1:77365-94397 GCA_002162555.1 Monilinia aucupariae | reverse complement strand
TACCTACCTACCCGGCACCACACAACCAAAAGAAAAAGAAGCTAACCACACATCTCCACAGCATGCTAGATAGTCCCATCATCAGCCTCTACATCGGACCGAAGCGCAAAAAGTTCAGCATCCACCGCGGACTCCTCTGCGCCAAATCCCCCTTCTTCACCGACATCTTCCTCAACACCGACGAGCTGAGCGAGGGAAAAGAAGACCACTATCTACCCCGGATCAGCGCGGATTGCTTCTCCATCATCATAAAATGGATGTATCGCGGCACGCTCGACGTCGGCTTCGAGAGGGAAGAAAACAAGCTCAGCCATGCCGCGATCAGAGTCTACGCGCTGGCGCACCAGTTCGGCATGACCGAGGTGATGGACGCCATACTCTCGGGGCTGGGCCGACGATATGTGGAGAAGAGATTGGGGCCGAAAGTGGCGGCCATCGAGTTGGCGTTTGAGCTGACGACGGCGCTGGGGTCGAAGGAGGGGGATTGTGGGTTGAGGAGGTGGATGGTGCGGTGGTACGCCATCATGCTGCTGTTTCCTGAGGATATCTCGACGACGGCGAGCAGGGGCATCTCGGAAGATGCATTGGCGGCTGTGGGCCTGAGGTTTCCGTCGTTGTACCGGGGTGTGGTGGGGATTTTGAGGGGCGCGGAGGGCTGGAGGGATCTGAGGTTGAAGTTCTACGAGGAGAAGATCTGTGCTTTTCATGAGCATGGCGTGGGAGATGAGGATTGTGAGGATGCGGGAAAATCTTGGGCGATATTTGGAAGTAAGGAAGACGAGACTGAGTGAATGTCAGCGAGGAGATTGGGCATTTAGGAGATATGTAGGATGATTTGTTTTCGAGTACTGGATATACAGAATGTCTATGATACCCATCCATTCCTGTCAACCCTAAAATTCATATGCAGCTGGATGCTTCCAAGTCATATCCACAAACGCGAAGAGCTTAAGCCTCATAACACTTCAAGATCCCGATGCAGACTCAGATTCGACCACCAAACAGTCTTTCAATATTTGGACCTTCATAGCACGATTCAATATTCCCAAGACTGATTTTATAGATGTCCAAGCCTGGGATTTTGAAGAGAGAGTGTGTATGTGTGTGCTTATGCTCTCATCACTCGATGCTTGTAGCTAGCGATATCTACAGCTGGGGATATAGGTTTCAGCCTCCACTGAGCCTGCTCTGCTGACTGTCCCTTCCCTTAAGGAAGCGGGTATGAGAATCACAGTTAGTTGAATCTCACCTGTAGTTTTGAAAAGGTTTTGACATGTACTAGCATTAGCAGTATAAGTCAACTATGTTAAAATGATTCCATGCATCTTGCCCAATCGAAAAAACGCAATGTGTAAATTTATCCTTCATCAAAGCGGAAAGTTGGATCTATGAACAGATTCATCATTCCACTTATACAGAATGCACAAACTCACTGATATCGTTCCCAAGCAGTGCAAAGAGGGGAGACTTTCGCAGTTGCAGTAACAGCACCAAATAAAAAGGATATCAATGTCGTAACATTTAGAAACCAACCACCACACACCCCCTAACGACTCTCAATGGTTGCGATCCAATGGATATCATATCACGTCCCTTCCCTTCCCTTCCCTTCCCTCCAAATCCATCATTCCTTATATCCCACAATCTTCCTTACTTCTTGGCTGGATACTTGGTCTTGAAGAGGTACGAGCTCAAGTAATAATCACCAACGGCCAAAACACCCACAACACCAGCCCATGCACCCACAACCTTCCATGTCAGCTCTCCCTTGGCGTACTTTTGATATGCTCCAAATCCCAAGCCAGTGCTCAAGGCCGCCACCGCAATCGCATTTGCGATCACTACGGGGTTGTCACTGTTCTCCTGCACATGGCCCTTGGCCTTCTTTGATTTCTTAGAAGCGGCATCCTTTGCGGAGCGGATCTTGGCCTCAATCTGTTCCGCTTCTTCTTCTTGTTCGAGACGGTGGGCTTGAGTCTCGGTCTGGACGGGTTGCGACTGGAAGTCTGAGGGAACGGTATGCACGGAGTCGGTGTCGACATCAATTAGAGAGGAGGTGGAGGCACTTTCGGTGGGGACGATGGACGGTGGGGCAGGAGCACGTTTCTGTGGTGGTGGTATTATTAGCTCTTGACCTGAATGAGTGGTAAACATTCTCCGAGGCAGAAGAGATTCCTTGGGACGACGATGAGACAGGAAGTAGCGAGAAAAGAGCTTTAACGTACCTCCTCATCCGTCTGTTGTGGACCTGAAGCTACTGCTTGTGCGTACGACATCGTATGGGCGTATGTGCTTGTGTGATGGATATAGTAAGTAGTAACCTTATAGTATGATGGACAGGTCAGATTGAGTTGAGGGTATAGGATTTGCGAATGTGTGTTGTCGAGGAGAAGAAATTGAAGTGAAGGACAAAAAGTCGCGTGTGAGCTGTGAACAAGGAAACATGTGAGAAACTGGGAAGACCTGGTGGACTTCATCAGATTTCGACGGGGTTTTCGCTTAGAGTGGGATCCCATGTGTTGACGTCAATGGCATCGGGATAGGAGTGATTTTAGCTTTTAGCTTTTAGCTTTTAGCTTTTAGCTTTTAGATTCTAGATGCTAGATGCTAGATGCTAGATTTTGGGTAATTGGAAGTGAACAATGAAGTATTAGTACAGGATTTAGAGGAGATGGATGTAGAAGTTTTGTCACGTATAACAGGAGTATATCCTGTCATCTAGAGTAAAGCGTCCGTCTACTACTTTAGGCGTCTACTCGAGTAGCTGTACGAGTCCTGAGAACAAAGAACCATCTCTCCAAGACCACTCAAAGGACTATTTCTCTGTAGAATATGAGTTGGAACATAGTATACTCGAGTAAGGTTCGACAAGTAATGAGAATGACCAATGCTTTTGTCTTCTATTATATTCGGTACAATAAGATTACAGTCTATAGGACTTATTTTTGGGATGTAGCATCAACAGCTGCTCTTGGTACTAATTTCCCTCCCTCATCCCCCGATTTTGGTGTGGGTTCTGATGTCTTGCTGCTCTGACCGTCTCGGTATTTCTCTCCTGTTGGCTCGGAATTTGACTCGGTATCCTTTTGTGTACTTGGTGTTAATGGCTCTCCTGCTGTCTTAGATTCCGAATCTTTTGACGTGGGTGATTTTGATGCTCCTGAAGACTCCTCATCAGATCCCTTTGCCGCCTCTCTGGCTCGAAGTTCTTCTTCTACCTCGGCCTCGTCATCCTCTAATTCCGATGCATACATCTCTGGATGCTCTCGGAAGCAGTCTTGCATCCCCCTAGATATTATTAGTCATGACCTATCTCGAAGATTCTCAATTCCGCAAACTCACTTGAACTTTTCTATACATTCGACGCCCTTTGGCTCCTCCTTGGAGTAAACAAAACAACTGAAAGCAGCTTTGAACTCTTCTCCGCAAGGTCCATGTGCCATACCTCCTAGACAAGGACAATCCCAATTGATCTCTCCAGTTTCCGGGTTGAATGCACCCTGTTGGCCAGCTTCCTCCTCCAATCCTTCCAATTCTCCTTCTTCCTCAGCTCCTTCCTCAGCTCCTTCCTCAGCCCCATCTTCTGCGACTGCTGCTTTCGCGGCAGATTCGTGTTCCTTTTTCTCTTGTTCTGCCGCTGCTTGTGCTTGTCGCCTTCGCTTTTCCTCAACTATAGCATCAACCGTGGGTAAATCTGATTCTCGGACTTTGTGTATCGATTCGTCTAGTTTTTTGATTGCTGCCATACCAATCAGCATCCCCTGGAGATTCGCCCCCTAATTGACAATCTTCTCCTACCTTCGGGTTCATCAGCGAATATATTGCTCGTATTATACCAATATAGTCCCACGCCCGCCAATGCCCATCTTGCAGCACCACTTTTCCAACTTCGAGGCTTTTGTGAGGGGGGTGTTGTATTTAAGAATCGTCGAGCGGTAGTAGTGTTGATGACAGATTTGGACTGCGCGCATCTCGGCGCAGCTCGTAGAACCGACTTATACATGCTCGATCTTTAAGAAGAGACAGTGAAAGTAAAACGGCAGAGGAAAGATCAAGAAATCCAGAGATAGTACGAGTTGTATCAGAACTGTGTTTGTCAGCAGCATCTTCAGATTTTATGGATCAACGAGTAGATTGATTTCTAGAAAATACTCGAATACATTGATCATGTGATTGACGATAAGATAAGATATTCAACCTCATCCTCATCCTCATCCTCATCCTCATCCTCATCCTCTTGACTCTCTCCCTTTCACAAACATACTTTGCTATTTCTTCTTTTCTCTTCATAGCCCCTCATGACAATGTCAAGTAGTCTACCGGTGTATCATCTATCTTCTTTGTCGAGTCTTCACAGCTTTGAACTGTCAAGGGCTTGACTTCGTCTCAACGTTCAATACCACCCACTCCGCTGTTGACCCAAGCAAAGCAACCTCTATCCGACACACTCGAAACTCCGTGAGAATCATGGGCTCGCATGATATCACAACATGGCATCCTGCTGATATCTTCTCTGATAATCCAATTGATGACAAGGAATTCGCACTCATTGCCCTCAATCAACCTCTGGAACTCCCTTCAAGTATCTACAAGAAGCTATGGGATAATGCTGTATATCATATCGCAGCTGATGGTGGTGCAAATCGAGTATATGATAAAAATCATAAGACGTCTTTCAATGGAGATCCCCTAGACCCAGTCCTCCAAGATGAAAGGAAAGCTAAAAACTATCTTGATATTGATACTATCATCGGCGACTGTGATTCCATGTCCTCTAACCTCTTCAAGTATTTCGAGGATAGTGGCACCGAAATCATTAGAGATGGTGATCAAGACTCCACAGATTTTACGAAAGCAGTGCGATATGTCAAAACTTTTGCGCAACCAGCTGGATCAGAAAGGACTCCTCCATGCCCTCAACGTCAGAAAAGACTAGAGCAAATCAAGCAGCTACCCAGACCCGTCGATATGATTTGTCTTGGTGGTTTAGGAGGAAGAGTTGATCAAGCTCTTTCACAGCTTCATCATCTTTATATGTTCCAGCAAGAGCCGAACTATGCCAAAGGGAAAATGTATCTGGTTTCTAGTGAAGCCATCACGTTTGTTCTCAAGGCTGGAAAACATAGAATCAAGATCAAGGAGGAGGGTAGATTATTGAAATTGGGGAAGCATGTTGGTATTTTACCAGTCAAGGAACCGTCAGTCATCACTACGCAGGGATTGGAATGGGATGTGAAGGATTGGAAGACGGAGTTTGGAGGAGAAATCAGTACCAGCAACCATGTGAGAGAGGATTGGGCGGTTATTGAAACGACAAAGGATGTGGTTTTCACCATCGACTTTGTTCTCAACCAGGTGGATGAGTGAGATAGATGGGCAGTTGGCCGGCAGTTGGATGATTCCAATACCCAAACATACGAGGGGATAATACCATTCATTCAATGGCCTATACCTTTCTCTTGACATGCTGTTACTGTGCTCCACCATTCGACCATGACGAAGTTCATCTCTTGCCCTTTATGTTTCTTGCTTGTGTATCGGGTTGAGTCTACTCGTACTCGCTTATTCACGTCTCCGTCCCTCCGACTTTCCGTCCATCTTTCTTTCTTTCTCCACGATAACCCCATGTGTGAGACTGTGAGTTGCCCCTCCCTAAACTACATCGAGATTAGCTCCTTCAGATAAGCCCACCTTTCCCGATAAGCATGCGCGCCCATAGCAACCAAATTTTTCTTCTCCATAATTAGTTCCTACATCCGAATAACCTCATCTTCTTATCTTCTTACATCCTCATACATCCTCATACGCTCTCACTCTCTCTCATTCAACCTTCCTCCCCTCTCAATCTCTCACATTGCATTACCCAGATTACTTTTATCGCTTCAAAATGTCTTCTACACGCTCTGCATCTGAGGTCGAGCCTCATAAGATCTTCGATACAATCCTCACTTTGGATTTTGGCTCCCAATATACTCATCTTATCACCAGACGTTTGCGCGAACTCAATGTTTACTCTGAGATGCTTCCATGTACTCAAAAGCTCGCAGATCTTGACTGGACACCAAAAGGAATCATTTTATCGGGAGGACCATACTCAGTTTACGAAGACGGTGCACCACATGTTGACCCAGCATATTTCGATCTTGGAGTTCCCATTCTCGGTATATGCTATGGATTGCAAGAGATTGCCTATAGGATTAGCAAAGACAACGTTATTGCTGGCACAGCTCGTGAATACGGTCATGCAGACTTGAAGGCAAAGAAGATCGATAACGGACATGTCGACCGATTATTCGAAGGATTGGAGAATGATGTGAAGGTCTGGATGAGTCATGGTGATAAATTGGCGGCTTTGCCAGAAGGTTTCCATACTATTGCTACAACTCAAAATTCTGAATATGCAGCAATTGCACATGAAAGTCAACACATTTATGGTGCGAATGTCTGGGGCTTTCCCCTCTGGCCAATGTTATCGTCATGAAGTGAAACTAACTTCCTTTTAGGTCTTCAATTTCACCCTGAAGTTACCCACACCGAAAATGGAATTCAACTTCTCAAGAACTTCGCTGTCGGTATCTGCGGAGCTTCAACAAACTGGACCATGGCAAAATTCGTTGACCAAGAGATTGCCAGAATTCGCACATTGGTTGGAGAGAAGGGCCAAGTTTTGGGTGCTGTTAGTGGAGGTGTGGATTCAACTGTTGCTGCCAAATTAATGCACGAGGCTATTGGAGACCGATTCCATGCCGTTCTTGTGAACAACGGTGTTATGCGATTGAACGAGTGCGAACAAGTACGAAAGACATTGACAGAAAATCTCGGCATCAATTTAATTGTCGCAGATGCATCTGAACAATTCCTTGACGGTTTAGCAGGACTTGATGAGCCAGAAGCGAAGAGAAAGTTCATCGGAGGTAAATTCATCGATGTTTTCGAAGCTGAAGCCAAGAAGATTGAAGACGCAGCTGCCAATTCAGACAAGGCCGGCAAGATTGAATTCTTCTTGCAAGGAACTTTATACCCAGATGTCATTGAAAGTATCTCTTTCAAGGGCCCTTCCGCAACCATCAAAACCCATCACAACGTCGGTGGTCTCCCCAAACGCATGACAGAAGGGCAAGGACTTAAACTTATTGAACCTTTGAGAGAATTGTTCAAGGATGAAGTTAGACAATTGGGACGAGAGTTGGGAATTTCTCATGAACTCGTCATGCGACATCCTTTCCCAGGACCTGGTATCGCTATTCGTGTCTTGGGCGAAGTCACTCGGGAGCGTGTTGAAATGGCTAGACAAGCCGATAATATCTTCATTTCCATGATCAGAGAGGCCGGCCTCTATGATAACATTGGACAAGCATTTGCAGCTATTGATCCAAGTAGAGCTGTTGGTGTTATGGGTGACAAGAGAATGTACGGCAACATTGTTATTCTGAGGGCAGTTCAGACGACTGATTTCATGACTGCCATCGCATATCCTTTCGAGAACGAATTCTTGTCGAGAGTTTCTACCAGAATTATCAACGAAGTTCATGGTGTTTGCAGAGTGGTATATGATTACACTAGCAAGCCTCCTGGAACCATTGAGTTGGAATAAATGTTGGGTTTTGTGCATTAGGCGTTATTTTGGTACATACATACCTTTAGAATTATAGATTCTTCCAACCGGTTTAAAGAATGACAACAAATTGGAAGATGTTAACACGATACCTATGCACTCTTGTTGAATGCTGTGATTGATAGGTTTGCGTATGGAAGGTACAGACTTGGAATGGGCATCAATGGAATCAAAGACCTAGATCTACTAATACATGGCCAACTGCAAAGGATGTCACGCTCTAGATCTCTTATTTATATCAATCGCATTCACAGATAGAGTGAACATGAAGCAGTGGTATAAACATATCAAGGTCATTAGCAAGCATCTCGTCCCGAATCACAAAGCCGTTCCCCAACTTGCCTTGAGCTTTCTTCGCTTGGCTTCGCTTTACTGAGTGAGTACTCACTTGACTTCGCTTGATTTCGCTTCACTTGGATGCAAGAAAGTTTGGAGATGAAGGGGTTGGGGGTTATATATGTAAGAGTTCTCTACTCGAGTATACCATATATGAGAGGTATATACGAGTCCAAATAGAGGGTTCTTTTATATGAGGATTATGATGTTTGGTCTTTGAAATCGCTGTCATGGTGATGCGTCCATGATGGATGGATGGTATGAGGGTGAGAGAGATAAGAGCGTTATAGTTACCCTCTTCTTCTCGAGTACTTGTAGTATACTTATTCTATATACTCGAGCAGACGATACAGAATATAACATCAAATCACCTATTCACATTCACATTCACATTCACCCAAAATCCTTCCTTAAAAGAAAACTTCTTCCCCAAGGCTTTTGAAACGAACAAGCTCTCGATGTATGTATATTATAATGTATAGACATACTCGTACGAGTACTTGCTTCCCTCTATTAAATGCACTGCAATGCAACCGGCGGAAAACCCCTCCTTAAGAGAAAGAAAGGAGGAAAGAAAGAAAGACCCAAATGTCGAAAATCTGGGATTATGTGAAGATAAAAAGAGGAATATTCTCGTATATATATATATATATATATATAAATAGAGAGAATGATATCTACATATCTATTGATTTTTTGATTTTTTTTATGTTTTGATTTCGATCTTTTTACCTTGGCTTAGCTTTGGTGGGGAGCCATTCCGATGGTGTTGTTTCCTCCGTTGAAGACGACGAATTGCGATTTAAACATGATGTCGCCGTAGATTTGAAGGTTGGATGGCGTGGCTTGGAGACCGCCGAAACAGGCTGGAATCACGTTAGTGGGGTTTGGATCTGAAGGGGGAGAGGGGAATTCGTGGTGTTTGCTTACTGATGTTCGACTTATCAACTGGGGCGTAGTTGATGTCGTCGCCGCGGATGACGGCCATGTAGCTTCCTCCGACGTCGATGGAGAGGTCGGGCAATTTGGAGGCGCAGGGGAATGTCACGCCGCCGACGGTTTGGTTGTTGACGGCGCCTTGCACCTTGCTGTAGTAGCCGTTGACGATGTTGGCGTTGGCCAACATGAGCGTGGTGCCGGTGTCGGCGATGGCTTGGCCGTTGGGCACGGCGACCTCGGCCCCGCCCGCGACGGAGAACTTTTCCGAGCTGAATTGCCAGAAGCCTTGGCTGCTGTTGACGGCGGCCCAGTTGAGCGTTCCGTTGTACTTGGAGGGGTCGATGCGCCCGAATTCGTAGGACCCGGCGGATGCTTTGCGTAGGTCGGCCGTGAAGAGGGGCTGGGCGAGACCTTGGGACATGGCGTTGTCGAAGAAGGTCTTTTGTTGAGTGGGCTTGACCGTGTTGAGCTTGGAGAAGGCGAGGCCGACGAGTCCATTGGATTGCTTGTCGGCGACGAATGATTTGGAGACGGCGGTCGCTTGTTCGATGGCTTGTTCCGTGACGGTGACGCCTCCGATGTTGACCGTGTCGGTACCGACGTTACCGGCCGCGCCGGATCCATCACCGTACGAGATGGACCACGTGGCACCCGGGATGGCCTTGAAGGTCTTGGATTTGGAGGAATCATAGTTCTGGTGACCGGATTGAGAAGCGGTGGGAAGTTGGGTGCTGAAAACCCAGAGATCCGAGGATCCAGTGTCGAAATCCATGTTCATCTCCTGTCCACCGATGCTGATCTTCGCCAAGTATTCGGCATCTGCGGCCTCTGGGATGGCGGCCACGGAACCCGATCCAGCGCCTCCACTACCGCTTGGGGCGGCGGCGCCGGCGGTTGAAGTTCCTGTGGTGGCCTTGAAGTTTCCTTCGGGGAAGGCAGGGTTGCTGTCAGAGTTCATGGCTGCGACCAAGGAGGCTGGGAGAGGCATGGAATGCTTGTTGTACGCCTTGATCAGAGCTCTGGTTCCGGCACCCGCGGTTCGCCCGACATAGTTAGGGTTGGCATATCGTTCGACCTTGAAGCTGCGCTTTTGCACTGGGTGTGGAGCGGCGATGACGAGGTTGATGAGGGCGAGAACATAGAATGTTTGAAGTATTGAAGGCATATTGAATGATTGATAGAGCCACACCAGGTGGTTGTCGTGGGAAGCGAAGGGGTTGGATGGCTTGGATGGAGTGAGGGACGATTGCTATTGCTTGAGATAAGCCAGGCCACGAGGAAAAGAAAGAAGATTACTGAGAGAGGTATGTGTGTTTGGAGAATGGAAATTGGATGCCTGATCCAATAGATTATTATGAAGGAAATGTAAATAGATATAAGAACAAAGATTACAAATTGAATTAAGCAAAAACAAACAGGAGTAGAGGTGGATGGAGATGGGGAGGAGTAGCGAAGAGAGAGAAAAAAACAACTAGAACGAAGACACGCGGCTTTTTATGAAGAACATCTAGACAAAATACCATGTTATCGCATGAAGCGTTGGAACTAGATCACTTGATAGGCACGTTTGAAGACAAGGTTCAAACGCGCAGGCTGGATACCAGACAAAACGTGTGGCATAGTGGTGGAGAATGATACTTCTTTCGGAAAAGTCCTGGAGGTCTTCAGCAACGGAATGGCGCGTTTGGTCTTTTTCTGTCCCTCCATGCCCATTGTCTGTGCTTGTGGAGGCTTGCGAAGGAGGCTCGGGGATTGCCATGACCTCTTCATCCATCCTGGTTTTAGTGGTGAGTTTATGGTCTTGGGGGAGATTTTGTATGCGAGGGATATCTTAGGGGGTACGGTGCCGCGATCTGGAAGTGGAAGAGGGAATATAGATGGGAACGACTATACCTGAGTGAGAAGAGTCAGCGTGTGTACGAGTAGTCAATCTAATCCAACATCCAAGCGAGTCTGATCAAATGGGTGGTAGATCAACAATCGGATCAATTCGAATGGGGATAAGATTAGGAATGCTATGAGCCCTTGGGGATTCAGGGAGATCTAAAAGGATCCTGGACCTTGACGTTGTCGTCAGCATGCAGCACTCCGTCCTCGAGTATATCCTCTGCTAATTACGAGTAGTGTACGGAAAGATACCATTTGGAAGTTCCAAGCTTCGCCTGTCCTATTTGCACCCAAGTGCAGTCCACCAGTGGCAGCTTTTATTCTCCTCGGCGGGCATGGCCGTAGCGTTGAGACCAATGTTCACTGCACTCCCAATACTCCAAGACTTTCTCAGACAGGCGTATTCATTCATGTTGTACAGACATGAATGAGGTTGTTTGGTGACAAATGTCTGAGGACTTGTTGATTGGCATACCTACACGCTTGGCACACTTTGCTTCCCCTGAAAATAGGGTAACCTGATGTAAGTATGTTGTTCCGAAGTCAACACCGATCGATCATTGGAGTTCAGAGCGTTGGATATCCAGATACCAAGATGATGCTAACAGATGCTCGTCGTAGTTCATCGGTTGGAGTGAATCCTCTCGGGCAAACCTCCACAGTTGGCCTATCCTCCCTCACATCAGTATCATGTTCACTGTCGAGCATCCAAGGTTACTATTTCATACCCTCATATGAATTTCCCCTTGGTCAGATCCATCTTCAATCCTTTTCCACAATCACCATGTACATGATGCAATCGACACGACGAAGGCGCTTATTTGCATTGAGGTGACTCGGATACGTTTCCTTATAACCCTCGGGTTCCTCTTTGGTGCTATCCACTCGTACTGTAAATCTTTCAAACTCAATCAGAGAATTAAACCTTATGGCGTTACGGTAGGATTTTGGATCCACGCGCTAACCTTACTTCTGTGATAAGATCTAATTAAGAAGAATCCTTGTCACTGATCTGATTTTGAAGCCATTGAAAATACTGAAGTGTGCTGTATTCGTATATACAGAGCGGAAGAATGTGTCAGTCATCCTTTCAAAAATAATGTATATTGTAATTATCACTTTACTTGAAAAATCAACCTGTGCAGTATTCGTGTCGTCTAATCACTTTCGCCTACCCCCTTCATTCACTTTCGCCTACCCCCTTCATTCACCTAGCCTTCCGCTTCGAGCTCCTGGCGCTTCGTCTTCTTCGGTGGTGGCCTCGACCTTAATGACTGGGTGGTTTTTCAAAAGAACGAGGATAATATATATATATATATATATATAGAAAGAGAAATAATATATTATTTTGATTATTGGTTGACTCCGTAGATTGTATGGGATAAGTTACATCCCCGTCACACCGTTTGAAACGTTATAGCATGAAACACCAACACTACCAATCATTGAAGCGGAGTGCATATTCCAAAAGGGGATCTGCAACTTCTTGGGAAGTTGGGAGATGGAAGGTTAAGGTCAAGGTTAAGGTCAAGGTCAAGGTTATCGCTGTAGTTGGATGAGAAACGGGAAAGATTCTTTTCTCTCCATTATTCCACTTTTTCTGGAACAGAGGAGTACTCGTAGAGGAGTAGAGGAAAAACATGGATTAACCTTAGGGTTTACGCAAAAGCCAAGTTCCTGTTCGATATACACTGTAGCTGGCATACGAGTATTTCGTACAGTACAGTATTCTTGTACTCGGTATATGATAGATCAGATAGAGTAGAGTAGAGTAGAATAGAGTAGATGATCCTTTTTTAACCCTTGATTCTTGATTCGCGTCGTTCGTGGCTTGTCTGGATTATCAACTTCACTAACCTCACCTACTCGAATATCTTCTCAACTCTATTGTTCCTCTCAATCCTTCCCTTCTCTACCGAGTAGATTCGTACACATCCCCATCCCGCCTTTGAAGATCCGACTTACCAAACGTCATCTTCAATCTAGATCAACCTTTCAGCTCAAGCTAAGGTTACTATTCGCTTTTCATTCCATTGTGCTCTGCATGCCATCAGTGTGCATTTGAGAACAGAGTACGAGTATCTAATCACGTTTTGTACGTGCGTGCGTTCGTTCACTCGTTCGTTCGTTTCGGAAGCCTAGGCAGCTCATACCACATCCATATCATATCCATATCCACATCCATACCTTCACCAAAAACATCCTCAAACCATTCCCGTCTCTAAATATTCCTCACCTCATAATGAGCTGAGCCACTGATAACAGATCATCAAACCAACATCACCAGGCATCGCCCTCTATCTTCCCTCGAACTCGATCCACAACCTCAAATTCTCCACCTGTAAAGACGGGTGCATCGATACGGGACGAGATGGAGATCAAACTTCTAAGCTGGCGGGAACCAGTATCCATCCGCGTGCATTCATGCATCCACAGATTTCTGCTCCAAACACGGAGACCGATGGAAAACCATACACACATCAAAGGCTTGCATGAAACTTCCCGTCTCGCTTCGCGCTTTCGAAGCATCATTCATGCTTTCATACATAGTCCAGGCTCATGCGAGGAGAAAGAAAGTATTCTTCTCCCTCCGTAACCTCACATGATAGTTTGGCAGCCCGGGGCTGAATAATCTCAAGGCGAGAAATTTAAAGGATTTTGCTATATCGACGACGTGTATTGCTGTTGTGTTTAATCTTGCTTGTGGCTTTGGCGTAGCTATCACGCTTTCATCATAATGGCCTGGATATCCTGTGGGGGTTTGGATGCGTCGTGGGAACTACTATGTGCGATTGTCTATTCTATTGATCTGAATGAGAGTTCCCATCCTCTCCTTGATGCTGGAAACTATCCTGCTTTTAGCCATGTTGTAAATGAGGAGTTCTATTGTTGTATCTAGGGGCCATCTGTATCGTCGCATCATTCGTTTACCATGCCTCCTCCCCCTTAAAACCTTAACCAAATCCGCGCGATATATATCACTCGTACCCTCTCCCATTCATCCTTTTTCTTGACTATATAGATATATATATAGATAGATTATGCAGCTTGAATTGGTACATGGCGGTATTCCCAAGGAATCCAGAGTGAACAAAGCACTTCCTTCAGTTGACATGCACATACCAGAGAGATTCTTGATGGCGATGAGTTTCCTTCCCTCCTCCATCCAACCCAAACCCCTCTAACCTCACCGTTAGAAAAATCAACATCTTTATCATCATCCATAAGCTTGACCGCCCCGAAAATCAATGAGTTAAGATTTTACTTCCTCTTATAGATTTTATGAACAATTTGTCTCTCTTTCTCTTCTCGGGAGTCTTGGCTAATAATCTACCGGGGAAATAACTTGTCAGTTGTAAGTTCTACATCTTCCAGCTCATAAATTCAATGAGAATGATCGGGCCTTTTTCTACCCTTCTTCTGTCGTTTTGTTTGGCCAAGTTTTCGTGGTTTCATGTTAATCAAACTGTTCCTTGCATCTTGCATCGAATCCATGCCTGGAGAGTATGGGGATTGACAGAAAAAAGAATTGTTGGGGAAGGATATATCTGCGAGAGGGTATAGGTATACATTTGCTACTCAAATATTCTGCGGCTATATCCAATCGTAACAACTTCCTGCTCCATCTCGTACATCCAGAAAGTCCATACCCTCACCTATACATTCACCACCGTCTCCCCGCTGGGAAAGCCAGCCTCGTACTGCAATACCAACTTAACCCCCGCTCCGGGCGCCAACCTCACATTCCAGAGTACCTCTCCACTCTTCTTCAGTTCGGCATCGGCCGTCCCCCATGAATCGGGTTTCTTACTTCGTCGGACGATCTCACCTCCACCACCAGAAGTTCTCTCCCTATCCCTATCCCTGTCTCTCTCCCTCTCCCGACCCCCTTGAAGCATCTCATCATCCAAGTTCAATCCCGTGGGAATTCTATCACCATCCGGCTTCAAGCCTCGCGGCACCAACACCTCAACGCGAAGTCGCTCTTCCTCCGAAACGGGCACCTGATCCATAACCAACAGACTCACGCCCCTCTGAATCCTCGTGTTGCGCAGGGACAACGAACGCAAGAAAACATTGCTGTCCTCCTTCGAAAAGATGCCGCTCTGCGAACGTCGTACCTCGGGCTTGTTGTACACGACCTCGATGGCGGGATCAACCCCAAGATTCAAGCTCAATCCTTCCCCGATGGAACAGCGCGGGAAGATCGCTTGGCCGAGAAAGCTCCCGTCGAGGTTTAGTCCGACCGGGCCTGCCAACAGGGGAATCTTCGACGTGTTGCGCAATCGGGCCTTGAGGAATGCGACGGTGCGAAGTTTGGGGATCACGACATGTTCGAATCCGATGTTCTTGAACTCGATCTTCGCAATCTTGTGCTTGAGGACGGAGTTGGAAGGCATGAGGGTTTTGAGACCGGGGAGATCGTAGGTGGTGGACATTCCGGACTCTTCCCATGCTCCTTCTTCGAAAGTGAGGGTGGGTTTGGGTGAGAGGAGTCGCTGGATCAGTGGGGCTTCGAATGCGCCGGTGGCATCCCCCATGTCTGATCCGGGAGCCGAAACATTCACGCTGTGCTCTGGATGGATAGAATTACCTTGGGTGGGTTGGCTGGTGGTATTTTCTGTCACAGACTCTGGATTCTGAGTCGGCGTTGGGCCAAGACCCCCAAATAATCCACCGCCGGAAGCTGGGGGTTGAGATGATGCAGCAGCCCCGAACAATCCACCTGCAGTCGGCAAAGTGGATCCAAACAGAGCCCCGGGAGGTTTTTGGGATGATGTAGTGGCTCCGAATGATGTTGGTTGTGGGAACAGATTTGGTTTGGCTTGGTCCGGGGGATTTCCGAATAAATTAGTAGTCACAAACCCACCTTTATGGGTGAATAAGTTGTGGGTTGGCTCAAAACCAAACAGAAGAGATCGAGGCTGTCGAAGATGTTGATTATTCTTATCGGCCCATTCCGTCCTCTTGGCCGCGATTTCACTCGCACTGAAAAGAGCAGCTTCGGCATTTCGGCTCCCTCCCTTGAGCAGTCGCACATTCCATGGGGGCAAGGTAGGTATCGATTCATCAAAGCTAGTGATGGATGTTTGTGAGGTTGATAGAAGAACTTTTGCATCGCGCCATGTTTCTGATGTCATATTCTTGAGCTCGGCTGCGTATTCGAGGACTCCGGTGCTGGTCAATGTGTTCAGACTGAGATCGTAACGAGGCGACCAGGATACCTCATAGGTGATGTAAGAAATTGAGAGACTGATGACATCTGTCGCTCGACGACTCGACACTTGATAGTTATTAACAGTCAAGTCGCTTGCTACTGAGCTAGGACGAGATGATCCAGATGTCATGGCCGAACTTGTGGGCTCGATACTAATGGTGACGCGATAAACCTTCTTGGGCCAGAATAAACTTCGTTCTGATTTGATTCGAATTTTCTCCTTTGCTGACTCGGCATTCTTTCGAGATCTGGTGGCTTGAAGCTTAATCTTTTGCTTGAAGGCTCTCCGTTGGGCCTTGGTTCGTGCTTTCATTATCTTATTTTTCTCTTTCGTCAATCGGACGATTTCCTCTTGTGTCACTTCCAAAGCAGCCGTTGCCGCTACGTGTTCGACGAAGATCTTCTCACGCTCATCTCGGTATGCCTTGATGAGTTTTTCGAATTGTTCGGGCGAAGGAGGATTATCACGAACGGTCGCCCCATAATCCTCACAAATCTTTAGACGACTGGCCACGGAATTGATCTTTTCGGTTTCTTGAGCCAGCAAACGATTCACTTGCTTGATTTTGGTATCAACTAGTTTCATGGACTCATCCTCAGACTCGGAAGAATCATCATCTGTCTCTTCCTCAAGCTCGGAATCTGACGAATACACTTCTTCATAAACCTCACGATTTGGGAGAAGATCAACCGATACTTCCGTGATGGTAGCAGAACCATTTCCTTCAACTTTGATGGAATGTTCTTCGATAGTTGGAGCGAGTCCATCGATGATAATCTGATTGGTTCCCGTCTAAACGCTGTCAGTAGCCAACCTTACACGGATACAGATTTAAGCCTGGGATAAATCATTTAATTTAGGTACGTACCTGCAATGTAATATCTCGAATATCACGAACAATTTGAGCTCGAGTTGGAAAGATAAGCACGCTTCGAGTGCTCAAATCACGAACACGAAATTCTTGTTTTGATGCCATTTTTGACCCGAATTTGTAGGGGGGTTTTTTGGGGGGTCGACGCGCGTGAGTTGGCCAGCC
>NGKF01000050.1:43316-70190 GCA_002162555.1 Monilinia aucupariae | reverse complement strand
AAGCCGATACAAAAAGGCGGCGCTGATTTGTAACTCAACCTGTGGCACCAATACGATACTCGGTCGCCGAAAGATCTGACAAGCGAAGAGAATCAAGGAAGACTACTTCGTTTCCTGGAGTTGTACGGAATATATAGGGGGTGTTGATAGTGCGACCGTGATCAAGCGAGATACATCTTCCTCCAGTGATTGATTTGGCTTGTTGTGCACTGGCAAAGAAGTCGACACTTTTCGGACAGACGACGAACGAAAGGACTGTATTGTGATGAATTGAAAAGAAGGACGGTACGACTTACCAGAAAAGGCCAATTCAGGCAATACAAGCAAGTCCAAGTCCTGTACATTTGCTTTAGCTAGCACTGCATCGGCTCGTGTCAAATTATTATCGACGTCGCCCAAGACTGGTGAGAATTGCAAACATGCGATCTTCATATTGATACGTGCTGGTCACCAAAAAATCACAAAAGAGAGAAGAGAATGAGTTTGAATGATAGCAATGACCTTGGTTGCACAAGATTGGGGTTCATACCTATCATATCATATATATATAAACGACTAGTGTTGTAAGCTGAGTTCTACAATTGGCTTTCCCCCCAAATGCAACTCCAAGCAATTAGATTCGACATGAACAAATCATCGAGAGTGATGGGATGGGGATGGTATGGATTTGTTCCTTTTCAAGCCACCTAACTGTTACATCCTACAATGCTGGTCGAGCGACTGGGATTCCATTTCGTGATAAGCCATTCCATCCATTGACACCATGTTCAATGCAACACTTGGTCAGAAAGGGAAAGGGAAAGAAAGAAGGATAAGATCCCTGAGACGATCAAGGTGATAGCTCGCCGCAGCTTAAGGAAGATAGCCGCTTGGGATTACCTAGATGCGTTTGATGCATACGAGTATAAGATATGTATATTGTACAGTACCCGAGTATTGAATGATGGGCCGAAAGCAAGTTGACTATAAACATCAAACTTAGATTTTGAATATGTATTGATGCCAAATTCTAAGCGCCCGATATATTTCGTACGGAGTGCTTGGGGGAGGGGGGGGTTCAAGGACTTGGAACCAAGTCATCTACTTTTGTATGTATGAGCGGTTATACAAGTCCCGTGTTCGATTTCCTTGGAGTATTACTCGCCCTGGCTCGTGGATCTTTCCCCAATGCAGAGCTTTGCAGGAACGTCATGACATGAAACTATCTGCAAGCCATGTAATTCGTTACCATTTCTCCGGGTCAGCGCTAAAAGGGTTGAATACGAGCTCGAAACCCTGAAGGCGCGCCGCCTCAAAAACCCGCGAGCGTAAATGGCTAGATGGGCCATCGCGGCGGTAAATTCGAGCAGTATCAAGCCTTTGGATTGGAAAACGAGTGGTGAATAACTATACACCGTTATGATGTTGTCACCGAGTCGTTGGCATACCTAATTCTTTTCAAGGGGGGCCAACAGTCATGGCATCTAGCAATAGCAAAAAGGCGTTGTAGCCTGGCAACCGGAAGTAACATGGAAGAACAATCCAGGAACTCTGTTCAGCTCACAAATTTAACCCATGGTTCCATACCTCTTCGATACTCGAGGTTCACAGTTGCCTCTCCCTCCATCACTACAGATATCAAACGTGAATAAGCATCAAGGATGATCTTGTATGAGCATAGATCAAGCCCATGGATATACCCAAAGAGCAAAAGCACCATCACCAAGACATACGCACAGCACAGTAAGTTCCACATGCAATATTTGAACCAACAGGCAGACAGCACAAATCCCGATGCGAACTCAACCCAGCCGAGGCCAACTCCCCCACACCGAACAACGCTAATCTCCCTAGGGGCTTCCCCAACACCTAAAGCCCCGCGGCATCATCTAGGGGAAGGCCGCAGCAGGATGGTAACTCATAAAGACCAGCCCTGGCATCAATCAAACCTCGCAGAACAGACGATGAAAGGCCGTACCAAGCAGTGCTTGGCGATAGAGATGTGAAGACGGTTGAAATTATCATATCTGGCTGGTATCATCGACGAGGGAGGAACTTGATAAGCGAGGAACTCAGTGCAGGTGATTTGGCCGACACGGAAGATATTCAAGAGTCTAGAGGAAGAAGATCGTGGTCGGCATGGTCCAGGAGGAAGCATACAGGGCGGCCGACTGCGATGGCTCGGGCGATACCCGAAGTCATTCTGGATACGGAAGATTGAGGTTGAGGTATGTTCGGATCTGATAGAGCTATAGGCTATAGCAAGGATAGAAAAAGCGGAGTTGACGGAATAGGATGGACTTCTGGTGGGTGTATGGATAAGGTACTCATTATTCTCCATCTGTGAACATTGACCAGACACATGCGGAACCTTACTGGTAAGGTTCCGAGGAAAACTAGTTTGGAAGAAAACTCAATGAAAATAGATTGATCAAATCCCATTCTTCCTATTAAAATAAATTCCAAGTGGTCGGGTGTTGCACAAACCCCACCCCCTTTTGGTACCGAGCGAATACTCCAGACTCCACGCTGAAATTTCCACGAAAACCACCCTTTTCCACTATTCATACAAATTCCCCGGATCCACATTGACCCCTCCCGGTCTATCTCATCATGCTCATCATGTGCCGGTCGCCATCATGCCCTCATCTCAAGAAATGCAGGACGGCCCAACAAAAAGCGAAGAAGACCACCACCCCCACCCCAAATATCCATTTATCCTGCTTCGCACGTCTCTCAATCATCCGAATCGTATCCCCCGATACGCCCAAAGTGTTTGCTACACTATATAACCTCTTCTGGGTTCCTTTCAGCATATCTCGCTGTTGACCCAAATCACCCAAGACTGCTTGACCACGAGCCAAGTATTCGTCCAACGCGCTATGCGTATTCTGAAAGAAAGATTGTTCTCGCAACGCGTGTGTTTCCCTGGTATAGTCCCCGCTGTTCATCGACAGTTGACCACCACTGCCCCCCGGGCCACCTTCTCGCCTCCATGGACTATCGCGAGCCGCCGTCGCACTGGATGAGTTCGCGTATGGATTCTCGGGCGTGGATGCATGGTGGGGCCTCCTCCCCAGCAACTCCCCCCTCTCTATCTGGGTTTGATTCTCGTCATTTTTCGCCTTGAGCGTGGCGAACTGAGAGCGATATTCTTGGAGCTCGGCACGGAAGGTGGTTAATCGTTCATAGGCCTTCTCCTTCTTGGACGGATTGAGTTCGGCAGATTGAAGGGAGGCGTATGAATCGAGCGTTCGTGCGAAGGAGGTGAGGGACGATGAGATTTGACCCAGGAGAGATGGAGTCAGAGGTTGTGATTCGGGTGGAGAAAGTGATGATAGATCTCGACGAAGAGAGGTTGATTGCTTGAGCGCTGTGTTGAATAAAGAATTCTAGATGAGGAGTTAGGTTGGAGGGAGTTTGGAGGGATAGATGTAGATTTGAGGAATACCAACCATGATGGTGATGTCTTGATATTGGGAATGGGTTGAATTGCGATATCTTGATAGAGGACTTTTGATAGTTGCCAGCCAGCCTTGTTTGAAAGTTCAACGTGGCTACTCGAAGATCAAATCTCTGGATGTGGCTGATGATATGAGGCTGAAGATGAGGCTGAGGCTGGGATTACTTCGTGCAAGGCTTGTATTGATTAAGCCTTCACCGTTTCTAGCCGACTGGGGGGTAGATGGATTGATGGATTGATGGATTGATGGCCTGTGACATGTGACATATGACATGGACATACATCGCTTGCTTAGTGTACCGGAACGGAACGGAAGCTTTACCCGTGGTTCTAAGGAACCCCTCACTCTTATTGATCATCATGGATTGTTCGTATATTGAGGTTATTCGCATTCCATCAAGAACTGTATTATATATAATATAGAATATATATATCATCTGTATAATCATGACGATGGTAACCTCACGTGACAACCTTGAACGAAACCCGAAATCAGAAATAATATAGGAATATATAATAATCATAATTATCATCTTATACCTCGGTCCCCCACTCCACAAGCGCATATCATCTTTTCTCACCTACTCAATTCGTAATCATCGCATTCATTGATTCGTCATTACACTAAGTTGCTCATCGATATATACGATCGTATATATATATATATAAAGTATACTCTTGATTACATCACCTGATATATATCCATCTCATGTTCCATATATTACCTCTCCCATATATATCTAAGAGCAAAGAGTTTTATCCATTTTATTATATGTTAATTGTAAATTATGTACGTTGGTCCTTTCCTTGAATTTTAAGATCAAGGAAAAGATGGACTCTTCTCTCTCCTCTCTCTGTTACTGCTTACAACTTCTCAACCCTTCTTTCTCTTTCTCTTTCTCTTTCTCCTTCTCCTTCTCCTCCTCCTCCTCCTCACTCTCACTACCTCCTACACTTTGATTGTATTAATTGAAGATATATTATTCATCACAGCTTCACATTCTTATATGCTGACTCGAGTACATTCTCATCCCCTTCCTTGATTGCATCGCAAAGGATAATAATACATCCATTCACCCCTCGTTATAACATCATCATTTCCGCCCTCTCCCCCCTTCTCGTCTTGAGATAGAGGATCAGAAGTAGGACAAACTTTTCAGTTACACCAGATTCTCACCACAAATCGCAACCCTCGCAACCCTCGCAACCCTCGCAGACCTGTCATATCACATCACATCATACCATATCACCAACCGATTACATTCAGCTTTTGCGCAACACGAAAAACTTGACTTCTGCTCAACACGTTGATCCAAGAAGTCGTGGTACTTGGCTTGGTACTTGAGTGCGCGGCATTTGATCCTTGCGATAAAGGCGCTGCCAATTGTATGCTCGACCATTTCCTTCAGAGACATTCTACTCGAGCACATGCTAATATCTTCAAATTAGAGCCTCTCTCTCACTTCTCTCGAGTGCAAGATGACGTTTCTTTCGACAACTTATCTCCTCCCAGGCATATTGCTCAATCCGGCCTTCGTCCTACATCTCTTGAATACCTTCATCTCGCACCTCTTACCACCCCCTCCGACCCTATCCACATCTCCACATCCAATTTTTGAAAGTCTCGGACCGTTACCCGGCTCGGAGTGGGCATTTGATGTTCATAAAGATGATGCATTATGTTGGAGATATACGGCTTTCATGGTCATCTTACAGATGTGGATATTCGGTCGAGTGAGTGATAATAGGACTTCGATGAAGGATGCAAAGGCTGTGAGAGCAGAGAGGGAACGAACGCGCAGGGAACGGAGTGATGCGAAAGAGGTTGAAAGAACATCGGCGAAATCAATCAACGGGATTGATGGTACATATGAAGTTGAGAATGGTCAATTTGGAAAGGCTGGTCATAATAGACGACGTCACGAAGTAACGGACGTTAGTGATGGGAGTTCAACGGAAACGAGCGAGGAAGAGATCATTGTATAATGATGAGGACTTTAGCGAACATGGTTGCTATGGCGTTTTGAGGTGCTTCGTTTATAGATGGAGATTGCAAAATGAGGCATGAATATTGGATTGGTAGAAACGATGGCTATGATTGTTTGGAGTTATTGGTACACGTTTGAAGAAACATGTATTGGGGGGTTACCTGGAGCAGATACCTAACGAACAAAGCCTGGCTTATCAAAATTGGTTCTACTGATCTCAATTGCGTTTTTCTGATGCGATGATCTGCAAGGGTGATGGATGACATATCTAAACCGAGGATACATTTGGATTTCATGCCGGAACCGGATAGACGGATTGCTCCACGATGTCAATCGGTGAGTGTGATGGCACAGGAGAGGACATCTTTCTTGGCCCATATTGGTATTCAAATCTACATGTGGGATGTTGATTAGTTTCAATGAGGTTGGATGCCAAGTTTGGCTCCCAATGATGGAAGAGAAGAAGATTTGAAAGATGCAGTACTGAATTGGTTGCACATTTCCGAACAAGTG
Organism: Monilinia aucupariae; assembly: GCA_002162555.1. Classification (NCBI taxonomy): domain Eukaryota; kingdom Fungi; phylum Ascomycota; class Leotiomycetes; order Helotiales; family Sclerotiniaceae; genus Monilinia; species Monilinia aucupariae. Next base: position 64,247 of record NGKF01000050.1, on the reverse strand, counting down.
TTTCGAGTACAATGGTATCGGGTTGATCGTGTTCAAAACGAGTCTACATGAGGAATCTTCGCATTCGTCGGGGTACTATTCAGCATTGGTCTCTTCAATACTCAGCATGGGTCTCTTCACGAAGTCCATCCAAGAAGGAAAAGCAGGTTGTCGATCGATATAATGTTCCCTCTTCATCTGCCCATGTTGAATTCCACTACAGCATGTTGCCTCCTTCGCGACAGAAGTGCCATTTCATGAAAATTCACAAGTGGATGATGGGGTGTCATGCCTTTATGGAAGCTGCCTTTGTTGCTAAATATAAATGGTTAAATTAGGTAGTTGAAATAATGTGAGGTTTGAAGGTAGACTGATTCCTTTAGGTGGGAGGAATATGTGAGTTGGGGGTTATATACCGATGCAGGTCAATTTGCTTAGATCTTCATTAATATCCTTTCCTATCGAAGCGCTGCTTTTTTGTCAATTTGAAGTTTTCTGTATTTGGGAGTGATTTTCAAACGGTATGTTGTGGTACTCGTAGATAGATGCCTGGTGAGTTTGCTTTAGGATCGTTTCTATATGTTGTCTGGGAGATTTTCGCTTGGGAAGACTATCTATCTGGGCTAATACCACCAGCACTAACCCCTTAGATTAATTTACTGCTGAGGATATATCATCCAATGTTTGGATATTGAACATAACCACGGAGAAATGGAAGAGCTGTTGCAAACCATGCCATCACGATTGTCTCTCCTCAATCAGGCTAAACAATGCAAAGGGCATCCGGTCTTATGGAATCATTCACTTCACTTCAGGTTCGGCATATTCACTGATGAGTAGATCAATTCTCAAATGGTGTTTTAATACCTAGATAATCAGTTTGTTTGTTTTTGGATTTTAATGCTGTCTCGCTCTTAGCCTTGATGGTGTCTTTGATTAACCATCTCATACAAATCTATGCCCTTAAGGTTTGGTTGGTTTATTCCTCTTACTGCCCTTGTTTCATCAATCTTGCTTCTAAGAGAATTCTCAAATTCTTCAGTCTGCTAACTTTTCGAAACAGAAATCGGGTGTGCGGATAGCTGAAGATATGAATTTATCCGCATTTATCCAAGAAGCCTTGATATTGCCATCATTCCCACCTAGTTTATACTACTTTTATAATATAGTCTCAATGAATGATAATAAGGACGAATTAATAATTACAATACATGGTGGCGCGTATGATTGGCAAGATTCCCCAGAATCATCTTATCTTGTGATGAAAAGGCTTTGAAAAGGTTACTCTCGATGATTCTTATCTGCAGGGAATATGCACTATAACCCTTATTCAATGGCTCTCGGACAGATGGACAGGTTAAAACATGAACTCAATTCATTTCTCGTCGAATGAATCAACACTGCAGTATAGGTTGAAAGGATATATTGCCTCGCAATTCAACATTCGCCATGTATAAAGCGAAGCGGTTCCGCAATCAAGTCAATTGTTCACCAAACATTCGAAACACAAATATTTTCATATTCTTTTCATCATGGTATCACTCAAATCTCTTATACTTTCATTCATCGCCGGGGCTAGAGTCTTAGCATACCCTGCTAACTCTAGCTTTGAGTTGATCGATCGAAGTGGGACACCGAGCTCTACTGGAACAAGTGGTACTGCATTTCTCTTACCTCGAGCGATAATGCTACTTGTTAACTCCCTCGATTAGGTGGATACTACTATTCTTTCTGGACAGATGGTGGTGCAGACGTCACTTATACAAATGGAGCCCTTGGAGAGTACAACGTTCGATGGTCAGGAAATGGGAACTTTGTGGGTGGCAAGGGCTGGAATCCTGGAAGTGCTATGTCAGTTTTACCTTCATTTGAAACCTATGGATATCGTGTATACTGACAATTATCATGACTCGATTGCAGGGCCATAACTTATAGTGGAACATACAATCCGAATGGTAACAGTTACCTTGCCGTTTATGGTTGGACCACATCACCTCTTATTGAATACTATATTGTCGAGAACTTTGGTACATTTAATCCTAGTACTGGGGCAACATTGAAGGGTTCTGTCGTGAGTGATGGTGCTACATGTGAGTTGAGTTTTTATTCTTCAAGTCATCATGGTCTTGATGAATACGCCTTGCCCTTGGATCTTGAACGCGCCATGATATGGTCCATTTTGATGTCCTATACACATTCCTTAACTGATGGATTCACTCTCAGACAACATCTACCAAACTCAACGTGTAAATCAACCGTCCATTATTGGTACCGCTACCTTCTATCAATATTGGTCCGTTCGACAAACCAAACGAACTGGTGGTACCGTCACAACTGGAAATCATTTCAATGCATGGAAGGTTGCGGGAATGAACCTAGGCACTCACAATTACATGATAGTCGCCACCGAAGGATATTATTCGAGCGGATCGGCGGATATCACAGTGGGAAGCACAAGTGGAGGTGGAGGTGGAGGCGGTGATGGTGGCGGTATTGGCACAACTACCACCGCGACCAGTCCCCCGACTACCGCACCAGGCGGCACGGTAAGATCTCTTTTCATTCTTCTTCCCCCCCCTGGCATAATTTGGGGGGTTTCTCGCGTCGGCTGAGCTCTTGACTGATTCTTTTCTTGTCGCGTCTAGTGTGGTGCTTTGTATAGTCAGTGTGGTGGCATTGGATTCACGGGCTCGACGTGTTGTGCGGCGGGCACGTGTAAGTTTGCTAATTCGTACTACTCTCAGTGTTTGTGAGGTGAGGTGAGATGGATGGTCGTGGAGGTTCTTTGGGAAGAAAGTGGGTGGGATAGGGGTGGGAGATGATGAATAAGGGTGGGGGAGGGGAGATGGTAGATTTTGAGGGGTGAGTTGAATTTGAGTTGTTAGGTTATTCTTTGAATGATTTGAATTGAATTGATTTGGTGATTCGGTGATCTGGTTTGGATTGAGTTGATTGAATGAATGAATGAATGAATGAATGCTAGTAGGTTTCAAAATGTGATTCTTCATCAAAATTAAAATGTGAATATTGAACATGAAAGCATTTCGATGAATGGTTACGGGCGGGATGAGGTAAATGGCGATGATGTAGAAGTAGAAGTAGAAAGAGAAGAAAAGTTTGAAGCTAATAAAAAGTAAAATAAAATATAGCGGTTCTATCTTCTAGTCTGTTAACGTAATTAGTTAAAATGAGGTCTCTACGCGCAGCGACAAAGCATCGAAATACTTTTTAAAGCGAAGTTATAATAAACTTTTTTTATTAAAAAATATTTTTATATCGATGAATGTTTTTTCGTTAGTAAATTATACATTTATAAATTCGATTTATTGATATAAATTCTTTTTTAATAATTATTTTTCTTATTAATAAATACTTTTTTATTGATTTGGATTTATTTTTATAAATATAAAAAAAATGTTACGCTCTAACGTTGTTCCGTTCCGGTTAGCCGGGTGGCTCCTAATTGGCTACTACGCGAATCGATTGTGTATATATAGCTCTTTTGTTTCGTAGCCTTCGCTTTGTAGTTTATAATTCTAAGTGTTGATCTCAATAGTCTACGATCTTCATTACAAAAAATCAATAATATAATATTTTTAAATATATATATAACTTTTATTTCTATGATAATTAATACTTTATTATTGATTTCTATATATAGTTTTTCATTTTTATAATCATTGGTAAAACAATCTTCTTTTCTATACTCGAGTAATAAGTAAAGTATATATTCCAAGTTCTCATTTTGTATTAGGAAATTTATACCCTGTGGGCATAGAGCAATCGAATTTCACATACGATTACATACAATACGCATTCGATCTGTAGTGCGGCTAGAGATAAATAAGTATAGTTAATTATGACATGGAAAATAGTGATTCCGGACCGATTGCTTATAACCTTCGCATGATTCGGCATAGGCATACAAATATGTACAACTCTGCTCCGAGTCCTCAAAAAGATTCATTTACTTCTTGATACTTCACAGCTCATGGGCGACTCCTGTTGTATCTGTGGTCTGGTCTTGGCATTTCGTGATAGTGAGTTTCCTCAATGGAGCAAAGACATTTCTGCAGGTAGGTTATTTCTCTCACAAGCAAGAACTGGGTTGATATTGCTTTATATAGTATGTTGGTTTGCGGATGGTCCAATTCTCAGTGGAAAAGGCTACATCGATGGCGATGCATTACCCATCAACTTACCCATACCACCTCTGCATGAGTTCAACCGGTTCTACTATCGACGCAGCTTATCGGACGAGATCCAGGACTCCTGCTACCCATTCCACACCGATTGTTTGGTCATGCTCCAGGAAAGCCGCTGCAAGACTTTTTTTGATCGTAACGCTCAAACCCTATTCAATATTTTCGAAAGTATTCATTACCAAAGGAACGCTCGTGCTTTGGGCTGGGGCCATCACTATTATTTTGAGGAAATTTTGAGTTCTCACTTGATGGAGAATCCAAACAACCTGAGTGAGGATATTGTCCTTGCAAATAAAGCCAGATTATCTATGCTCATTAGCCCTTGGAACTTCGACTCTCAAAATGAAGAGGCTTGGAATCAACAGTGCTTTGGTCATCCTTCTTGCTCATCACAGGTATTGACGAAAAATAAAGGTATGGCACCAATCCTCGAAAATTCTTGGGGAAGAATATGTGCCGAAAAGAAAGGGCGTCTTGATATTCATCGCCTTCCGCCTGAGGTACTGGAATCAATCCTGTGCAGCCTTGACTTCCGCGATACTCGAAGCCTACTGCAGGCCAGTGCGATACTTTTCAGGCGGTATGGAGGAGACACTCGAAATCTTCCAACGTTATTTTGGGAGTCTAGGTTCTGGGCTCACAGCGAGAGTGGTTTTGCGCGATCGATTCGCCCATCATCATATTCTTGGAAAGACTGGTATTTTAGGATAGAATCCGAACTGACGAAAGGTCCAAACAAGGTTAATCTACGAAATCGGAAGAGAACCTGGAAGCTTGTTGTTAATTTGACTGATCTGGTAGATGCCGTCCAGGAACCTAATCGCGTCCTATATGGTGATCGCGTTGTGCTTCAAGGCCAGATATCATCAGGCTATATTGCAAGTTGCTTGGCCCAAAAACATGATTTCGAAGGTTGTCGAGAGCTGAAACATGCATACATATGTCTAAACAACCGACCTCGACTTTGTGCCATCACACCATCCTATATCCTTTTTTCAAATCGAAGATTGATATCTGGCCTAAGTTTTGAGTTTAACGATGGCGGATATATCAATGTAGGCTACATCGTGAATGAGCCGAAAAAGCGGCGCATCGCTTCTATGGTTTCTCCCAGTTGTTTATGGTTGGTTTCCAGCCACTTCGGATTTGAGGCAATTACGGTCGATACATATCCCAAAGAATATCTTGACAGCCTCACGTCTAGCCACAGAACTAAAATCGCGATTGCTAGATGGCCTTTGAAAAATCTCAAGGGGGTTTACATCGGCCTTGACGTAAGCCTTGTCACTTTGATTTTTCGATGTTGTGAGATATTTCTAACAATTTTCTAGGTTATGCGAATGGTGAAAGTTTCCATGGATATCGAGAAGCAAGATAAATTTTATGGTATATCTTGGAAGCATCCACCTCGCCTGTCAACCCCCCCTTCTTTTCATGAAGATGATCTTGCCAATTTATATAAATTACAGACTGCGTCATTCGCACCAGCTTCAACGCATTATGTAGAGCAAGAAAAGGGAATTCTTATCGCAATTAAAGTCTACAGTCCGTTGGGTCGCTCTGCAGGTATCACTGGTATCGGATTCGTTTATGATACAGGTACTGAAACCACATGGGGTTCTACCCACGACGCTGCTTCGTTGTCTTTTTTTCTCAATATGGTAGAGCGATTGATTAAAGTGACAGTCTACAAGATCGACTCCTTGGTCTGTCATTTACAGGTTGAGTTACTCTTCTCTGCAGAATGATTTCTCAGTACTCTATGCTCTAACATGATCTTGTAGTTTACTACCAGCATTGGTAGAACGAGCAACATCTTTCCTCCACTACCAATAGATGCAATTGCATCATACAAGTGTATCGAGTATAAAGTTTTGAATGGTGGGTTTATTATCGGGTTCGGCGGTTGTTTTATGGTTTGCTACTCCAAATATCCTTGATGACAACTCCACAAGCTCATCTCTATCACAGGCCCCTTTCAGTCAGCTGCACTGCTTTTGCGTCGTACCAACAACCTCAGCAGTAGCTTCCGAGATCCTTCTGAAAGCCTTTGTTCCCAAGTTACCTCTAACTCTTGAGGGCCGATTGCAGGAAATGCCCCTCGGTGGATTTAAGAATCATGGTCAATGCCAATCTCGTTTGCTTCTAGGGAAGAAATATCGATCAGTTCAAGCATCCATGAACCCAGCGATGTCGAAGTACCGCCGCATTGGGCAGGTCACTGGCATCCTGTTCCGCTCAAACGACGATCCAAGTCATCCTGAACTGCTTGGTCAATGGACTGGGGCTGGCGCTACGTATAATCTGGAAGAAGGCGAGAAAATCATGGACTTGGAAGTTACAACAACCAAACCTATTTGCAAACCAAGAGCGCAGTTCGGTCTATCACAAGTTGAAGGCATACAAATAATGACAAACCGGAGGATGATTACATGGGGTCCCAGTATCGTGAGTGGTTGTGAACAAGAACTTCAAGGTGTGTATCATTACAAGAGTGCGATGCTAGAGGCTGTTTGGGAATTTAACGCTGTATATGATCGTGTGCGCTGCATCTATCAGTAGGAAATTGGGCAAAATGCCAAATGCCAAATGCCAAATAAAAATGGCTTCTCAAACATCAATTGTGCTATTGCACGATCCAAGCATCACCAACCTCTTTGCACTTATTGATAAGTTAAATTTGTCCCATCCCAATATCGCCATTTCTTTTTCCTATCTGTTCCGCTCCACCCATTTGGATTTAAAACCCATTGATCTTTTGGACGGTCTACAGCGCTAACGTTCCCATTGTCAGAGTAATAGTGTTGCCTGTTATGAACGTAATAGTATCGCTCGGGTATCTCAGGCTGAGATGATGCAGCAGCAACTTCGACTGTCTCAGTCTCACCAGGGGATGATGCTACAGTGGCAACTGGCTGATATGCAGATGATGCGCCAGAATTGAGGACAGCAGCCACTGGAGCGCGCGGGATATTGACCTTGAAATAGTCAAAGTAATCTTGAATTGCTTTGCATCGGTCTTGAAGTGAAGAGATTGTAGATGTAGTGGCGTTGGGGTCCCCCGTAGTAGCAATTTTGTATAGAATTGGACGTGGTGACCCATCCCGACGGCCCCAAAGAGGGTTGTCCCTGCGTCATTTGTTGACTCCTCCATGTGATCGTCGAGCAGATCGCTAGCGACCCGGTTGAACGCTCTCAGAAATACGTCCTCACGGAGACGCTTAAGCTCGATCACCAAGACATCAATAGTAGCCCAGCCCGCGTTATATAGGATGACTTTCATAACCTTATTGTCTGGTTCAGTAGCGCCTTGTTTGTACTTGGTCAGGTTCATCCAGTGATCGGCAGCAGGATAAACGGTCCACAAAACGTTCTCCCAAAGGGCTTGCACTTCCTTCTCCTCAGAACCAGGCTCGATGTGTTCAAGACATAGCTTAACAGCAGGATTCGACATATAGTTGTATTCCATGGCTGGTAGTTGTATAGGTATTGGGGCTGGATGGCAAGTATTCTCGTTTCGTGAGAAAGTGGTTGCAGAGTTCTGAATTGTTAAGGATTTGAAAGCGGGAGGGATAATATCAATGTTGGAGATGGAAAAAAGGGGTGGAGAATTGAGGGTTAGAAAGAACAACTTGAGAATCTTGATCTCGTTGACCAAGTAAAGGTTGGAAAAGTATAGAAAGTATGATTATTGTATACGAGTACTGATATTGTTATAAGGACCTAGTATGTTCTGATCAACAGTTCAGATCAAGGGAAATAAATATTGTTACAAAAGCCATTCTGTACCAATTTTCAATAAGGAATGAATGAAAAGTAACACTCGAGGATAATTAGAAGACAATCTGGGAGACTCTTCTATGATATCCCTCAGAACGCCGAGCAATTTACAGCACGAACTAACCCTACGAATGTTTGCTGCCGACGAAATGAAAGAAGCCAAGAGACGACGCTTTCAGCCTATATGGCTTGAAAAAATGATTTTAATAACAGTTATTATTTCATAAAACAATTATATGCAACGAAGGTTGTAGGCTATTGAAATCAACACTTAGAATTATAAACTACGAAACGAAGGATCACGAAACAAGAGAGCTATATACACGAATCGTCTTGTGTAGCGTATCAACCAAGCGCCACCCGGCTAGCCGGAACGAAGTAACGTTAGAGCGTGACATTATGGTACAAAGTTGATTTAAATTGGTTCTATCTTGAACATCTAATAAGTGAAACCAGATAGGATTATTATTATTATTATTGTTCGAAATTCTAAACTTAATCCTAACTATTAGAATCATAGAATTATCAAAGGGTAAATAGTATTTACGAGAACGAGAATGAGAACCAATTGAAGCTTATACTTCGGTAAATGATAAGTGATGCACCACTAAAATTGAAGTTATAATAACCTTTCCAAAAATGAATATAATTTCAAAAGATTTTGAACTATGATTTTTGTAATAGTATACTATTGATATATTACTTTTTATATGATAAAAACTAAAATTGAAAGAGTAATATTGAATCGAATTTTGAAATTTGAAGATATTTCGTGTTACGATTTCGATGTTCGGGCGACACAACCGCCGTTCCGGCGCACATGCGCGCTATTACGCTTTATATACCTAACATTCCGCTTTACATGCTCGACTAGCGAGTATATGCTTTGTATATACATATATATATTGTGAGACTGCAGAATGGCTCCGACCATTCGGACCTAATACCATCACGTGATCTCGCCTCTCACAAGGAGTATTTATACTCCTGTTGAAAGAACTATGAACTCAATAGGAAGGACTTCGGTCACGTGTACGTGGAATGGAGATGCTTTCTTTCATGTACTTGTAATTCAGTATGGTAAAAACGGCTCGAAGGTTGTAAAACTATGGTATAAATAAACCTATTTATGTTCCTCTCTTTCACTAGTACTTACGCATTAGTAATACGGTTCCATGATCATGTGATCTTCGGTTACATGATCTCAATTACCTATCTTCTATATCCGATTATCGATGATTACATAACTTGCGATCACTTGATCCCCGATTATATAATCCATATTCCGATACTAGCAACTCTTTAAAAGAATAACTGAATCATATCTATAGTAACAACTTTTAAAAGAAATTAATAAATAACTTCATTAACAAATATTCTTTTTTTTTTATAAAGAAATCTCTTCACTTTTTGCTTTTCTTTTTACTCATTCCGTAACCTTGATATTGATTATATTGTTATCGATAAGATCCTTTAAAACTTAATAAGTTTTTGATTTGATCATTGTATTTATTAGGTTCGATTCTTTATCGATTCATTTGATTTCTACAATCTCTCTTCGTTTATACAATTATCGAAATGTTATTATATCGATTATCTATGACAAAGGTCGTAAGCTATTAAGATCAACATTTAGAATTATAAACTACAGAATAAAGACTACGAAGTAAAAGAGTTATATACACGAATCGCCTTACGTAGCGTGCCAAACCAAACGCCACCCGGTTAGCCGGAACGGAGTAACGTTAAAACGTAACACTACCCCCCCCTTTTGTAAAGCTTGCCCCAAGCTCGTAAACGAACGATTTAAACTGTAAATTGAAATCAAGGTATAACAAAAACTTTATTCTAACCGAAATTATTAAACCGATTATCGTTCGGAATACTATGGAATGCAGAAATAGCAGGTGCTTTATTATGATGGTTCTTACCCCATTTAGCTTAGCTTCCTTATATATAAATAGGGCCTAACCCACTTAGGTCTTTCATAATAATACATCCCACTTTTCTTCTTTAAAAGAATTCAATTTCTGGTCTCTCAGGCGTGAGACTAGAATAGGTCATTATCTTTTGATCGAATCAAATCATCGGATAATAATCCAAATAAAACAATAGATTCTACCAAAAAAAGAAAAAAAATTTTATATATAACTAATAAGAAAGTGCCGAAAATATAACCTTTCTTTATATAAACAAAAATTACAGAATAGCATTATATATTTCCATCAAAAATTGTGAGTGCCAATTCAAAATAATCAATAGATAACATATAATACAAAGCAGAAATCAAGATATTATCCTATTATCCTTTTGTTTGACATCATTAAAAAGAGATCCAAAAACCACCAAAAAGAATCAAGAAATCCATTAAAAGAATTATTATAAGTATCGTCAAATCCATCGATATTAGAGAAAGGAAATCAAAAAATCAGATACGAAAATCATTATCGAAAGCAGTTTAAAAGATAACCATATTGATATAACCTTCATTATTAAACATAAAGTGTATATATAAAGCCTTAAAAAAAATCAAAATCTAACGACTTTTTTTATCAAAATAAAAAGTCTAAAAACAACGAAAATCAACGAATTTGACTTTTAGGATGAATAGCGGATCATATAATCCATTACATTAGTATTCACGAAATATCCACATTGCATCAACTTTTATTATATACATTTCATATTCATATATTCCAATCCGAAAATAAAATTAAGGGTTTAATATAGCAAATCAATATTTTATATCAATCTTTATTCGATTTATAAGATTAAAACTACAAAAAAAACAATTCAATTTCATTTTTTCGTTTAACAATTATATTGGTTGCTATTCGAAGTTCTATTCCAAATAAATCTAAAGGATTTTGTAGCACATTTGGAAGCTTTAAATCTAACAATTATAGTTGCTCTATTTATTATACTAGCGTTTACACTATCAAAAAAATTCAATAGTTCCTATTCAACAAAAAGATAGCTAAATAAGCTAGAATACAATTTCGAAATGTCAAAAAGAATATTTTTATTATCATTCAGTTTCTTAAAGACAATGGATATATTATGTAAAGAAAAAGCGGAATTATGGATTGATTTTATATTAAAAATCAAAGCGATTCTGGATACAATAGTATTTGCTATATAAAAAAAAGTTGTTGAATTGAAGAAATTAATAATGAAAAGGTTTTTATCGAAGATTGTAAATATATTAAAACAATTGGTTTAATCAAAGATTGAAAACCTAAAATAAAAGGAAAATGAATCGTTAGCATTGTATTACCAAAGATATATTTATATTTTGTAAAGAATATATGGCAGGGATAAACCTAGAATAAACACAATTGAGCTTATAGGATTGAAAGAATATATATTAGCAACAATTGTAAATACTTTTGTAAAAAATCTAATAAACGAAAAGAATAGAAAAACAATAATTATAAAAAGAGAAGCAATATATAGAGCTTTATAAAAATTATACGAAATTATGCAAAAAACTTAACAATTCTTCGAGATAATTAAGCAAATAGAAATAAGACTAGTATAATAACAGGAAAATCATTTTATGAAACTTATAATTGAGGAAAAATTTGAGCGACCACTTTTAGTTATAATATCGGAGATAGCATTAGTTAAAAATAGCAATAAAATATCAACAAAACAAAACAACATTATTAGCACAAAAGTATTCAATACAAAAACGAAGAAAATCGAAGATTCTAAACTAAAGATTAAAGAAAAAAAACCTATCGTTTAATTATATGTTCCACCAATACAAAAATAGAATAAAGGAAATATATATCAAGGAAATAGGAATAATAGAGAATTAAACAATTTATAGATGAAAACAAATTATAATCAACCCTACAACAACAATAATTGGAATCCGAACATTAATACAAATAAAAGAAACAACCCCATTTCTTTAAGATATAAATCGAAAAATCCTTTTGTTAATGAATTGGAAAAGTGAAACAGAAAAAACCTTGTATATATAGTATATAAGAAAATTAACTATATCAAACCAAATTATCAAAATCAGCCCCTGGAAGTATAAAAGCAGGCTTATTTATGGCAGATAGTATACAATAATGGGGATATGAAAACATATAGCGTAGAAATAGAAATGGAAATAGCGAATACAATAACTTTAATCTATAGAATAAAATCTAGAATATACAATTTCAAGATTTTGGATAATAAAATTGTTGAAAAAAACCAAAAAAAAAAAAAGAATAACAACGAGAAAATATCGTTAAACAGTTTTATAACTACAAATAAAACTAGAAAAAGGCAAAGAATAAAGATCAATAAAATATTGAATAGCGATGAAGGTAGTTAAAAAAAAAGATGTTCAAATCTAATTACAATATTAAAGTTTAAAAGGATCAATAAAAAAAAAGTTCGAGAATTGAAGAAAATTGTAGGAAAATGTAATGAAGGCTTTTTTAAATACAGGGAATTGATGAAAAAGATTAATATACTTTTGAATTTGTTAAAACTATTCCAAATAAACCCTAATGCTATAAAAGAATTTTGTTGATTATCAATTAGAAATAACAAAAAGTTATTCAAAAAGTTAACAAAAAAGAAAACAAAAGCTATAAAAATCGAAAATGTGATGAAAAATCAATTGGCATATTGGCCGAGTAAAATAAAACATTTGATGGTTTAGAATATCTTTCAAAGCATTCTGTAGGATAGAAAAGTTTTCTATTTTGCTATTACACTAAAAAAGAAAAACGAGAAAAAAAAAATCGAAAAAGTTATTTTGCCAATTAAAATCACAATTGCAGATCAGGGGTTAGAGTTGAATCTTATCAACAAAGGATTAATGGAAACTATGAATTACGCTATGTATAAATTAAATTCGAAAGATTCTTTAAAGATTATAATGGGAACAATTTGTAAAAGAATATCAGAATTGAAATACTTCACAATTTTCAAGGCTGGCGTAAAAAGAATTTGGAAAAAGATATATGCTTTTATAAAACTATTAAACAAGAAACTATACAAGGATCTTTAATTACTATTAGGATTGCTATGGCTGTACGATATCAATGCAAAAATCAATATTAAAGAATCACAAATCGAAATAAGGACAAAAAAGTTTGAGAAAGTCAAAATCATATAATCACTTTTATTTATTCTAGCGAAAGAGTATAATTTGATATTACAATCGTTGAAGAAGATAAGAACAACGAATGGAAAGGGGAAAGGCATTAGAATCGATATAAAGAAATACGGGGATTATATAAGTAAATCTGAAAGTATAAAAAAAATAGAGGAGGAATTTATAATAAAAGATTTTGAAACAAATATGGATTCGGAAAACTAAAACGTTAAAAGTATAGAAATGATAAAATACAATTTGATTGATCTAAAAACGTTGTTAAAAGCATTATAGGAAAAGGTGTACATGATTTAAGGAATTACAAGAAACCTACTATAGAAACAAAGGATAAAAAGGAAACATAAAAAGAAAAAAGGTTAAAAAAAAGAATAAAGTTCAATCTGGAGAAAAAGATTGCAAAATTCAAATTAAATTCTTTAATAGAGAATAGAAAGAAAACAGAGTTGTTATTTGAGAGTGCATTAGATAAGGGAGAATATAAATATCCAAAAATCAAATCAAATAAAAAAAAAGAGAAAAATCAAAATAAGTTTACAGCGAAAATAGAGAGTAAGTGTGTGTATGTTAACTACTATAATATCCCTATTGGAATAGAGAATCAGCCCTACTCTTTTCCAAATAAACGTATAGTTAGATAGGAATTATCAAATACAAATAATAATATTATATTAAAATGGTTTAATAATAAAGATATTGTATTAGAAAACGCTATTTCTAATAAAAAAGCAAAAAAAAGGGTTATTAGAATATTATATATATAGCAAGATTTGAACGCTAAAGAATTAAAGGAAATCGAAACGATAAATTTATTTCAATATAAACTAAGATTACAAAAAGAAACAATATTGTAGAAAAACAAAAAACAAAGACAATAATCGCTAATATAAGAATATTGGCTTTAGAAGATAGTTCAAGAAGGATTAGTATATAGAATATACGAAAAAACTTTGTAGGTTAATAGAAAGCTATCAAATTGAAATGCGGATTCTGTATTAGTAACAAAAAACAAATCGGAGAATCCGGATCTTAATGTGAAAATAAAAATAATATTTAACTATTGTCAATTAAAAGAAATTATCCCAAAATGTTATCAAAAGTTACAAACTCGGATTCACAATTATTTAGCGTAACCAAGATACAAAATATTCAACATTTTCGATCTGAAATATGGGTATTAAGCAATACCGATATACCCCTTTTACAGAAAATACTTTACATTTACTATCGCAAAAGTTGGGCAATATCAGTTTACAAAGATGCTACAAAAAACTTTAATAATAGGTTTTTCGTTTATCGAGATAATATATATTATATTAAAATATATTCCGCCATTATTAAGGATTTAATCGAATTTTAACGATTTGCCAAATATTAATCATATTAGCCAAAAGTTAAAGTATACCTTTGTTAATCCTGAAATCGGTTATATAAATGAACAAAAAATCACAACCACGTATATGGCCAATATTCATCATACATTTTACAATATTAAACATGCAAATCATATATATTACACTCTATATTCTAATTCCTTAAATTTTATTAATAATTTATTTGTTTATATAGATCCTCAACTTTAATATTATCTATAATTCCTAAATACAATTAAACAATTTAGGGTTTTGTTTAATAAATCAAAACCATCTTTTATAGTAGAAGAGAATCCAAGAGAGTTGTTTAAATGTACATTTTATATAAATGATATTTTCGCAGGATCTGAATTTTTTAAGGATATGTTTAACTTTATCCATTATTACTTTTTCTTTAGAATCGAATAAACAAAACTGAAATTATCATTCAAAAAATTTAAGCTTTTTATATTAGAAATGGTTGCATTAAGGATACATTATAAAGTAAGTAAGAAAGTTTTTATTAAGAAATCAAAAACGGAAAAGATCAAAAAATGGCTAATATTAACAAACAAAAAGGATATTTTATATTTTGTAAAAGCGATTAGTATTATAAAAAGATGAATAAAGAATTTTGTAAAATTGAAGCGATCATTGTCGAAGCTGATCGAAAACATCGAATGGAGATGGAAAAAAGCAGAACAATTATCTTTCGATCTTTTTAAAGAAATGTGTTCGTTAATGGTAAAGATGTTTGGATACAAGTTAGATCGAAAGGTTACAATCTATTCAAACGCTAATAGCTATGGTATAAGCTGTGTTATTATGCAAAAGAAAGAAAAAGTGAAAGTTTCTATTCTATACAATGTGTTTATCTTTACAAAAACGCAACGGAATTATGGAATATACAAAAGGAAGCTATATGCAATCATGGAATTCGCGCGAAAATACGAATATATATTGCGAAGTTCAGGTTTAAAGAATGTAATCAAAACGGATTATTAACTATTATTCTTTTTTCTTGAATTTAGTTTTTATAAAGGGATTTATATAAAATGGGTTATAGAATTGAAACAATTAAACATCAAAATAGAATATATTCCAGGCCAAAAAAATGTTATTACAAATGCATTATCGAGGATAATATTCATAGATAAGGATTGCAAAGTAATACTAGAATTCAAGAATTTGGAACAAATAATGGAAGAAGAGAATAAACAAAAATGGGTATGGAAAAATAAGAAAAAAGAATATAAAAAGATACTAAAAAGGATCAAAAATTTGAATAAAATATATCAAACAAAGGTTGAATTCCAAGAAGATTATAATATCAAAGAAGATTATAAAAGTAATCGATTTATTAATCTATTAGAAATGAAATCAAGGTTTTTGGAGTTAAACAAAGCTAAGATTATATTCGAGGACAATAGGCAAAGCAAATTGATATCCATAAAATCGAAAGCGGAATCTGCAAAATCGAAAAACATATACTTGAAATCAAAAATTGAAGAATCCAAAAAAGCGATTTATTTTGAATTCAAATACAACAAATCTGAATAGTATAAGAATATGTTTAAATTCTTCGAATGCCAAGAGATACTATTAAATTTGAGGAGATTACAATTGGCATTGTTTTTCAAAAGGTTCAAATCCTTCTTTTTGAAGTTAAGAATTCTATATTACATTTGGAAAAAAAAAGCGAAAAGATATATTACAGAAAATAAAGTATTTCAAGTTTTATATAAAGTTTACGATAAAGAAAGCTATTTTGCAATGGGAATAGTGATAAAGAAGTTAATCAACTTTTTCTGGCTAAGGATGAAAATCGATATCAAAGATTATATTTTGGGGTGTTTGAAATATGCGAAATATGGGTATATTTTAAAGTTGTAAATTTTAAGCAAAGTATTCATATAAGCTTCAATGGATTGTTTGGGGGCAGACTTTATAAGCTCTTTTTCAATTTGCATATTCGAAAATATTGATTACAAATATATTCTGCTTATAATAGATTATTTTTCGAGATATGTTTAAGCATTCGTTTGTAAAACAAATAACGGCGACAAAGTAGTATACTACATTAAGAAAATAATAAGGATTTACAGAGTTTCTATAGGATTCTATGTAAATCCAGAATTACATTTTGAAAAGCTAACAAAAGAATTTATGGAAAAACAAGGAGCAATATAAATTAACTCGCTAGTAATTGCAAAGAAAACAACAAGAATAATAAAAAAAGTTATGGGAATTATTCAATAAGTACTAAAAAAGTCAACAAAAAAGAAAAATTGGATAAAATCGCTAAAGCGAGTTATAATAGAAATGAATAGAAGAAATATCATATATTTGAGATTCTTTTTGAACCAAATTTTCCTAGGATTTTAATTTGTATTTAAGTTGAAAGCGAACTTTCCTAACCATTAAAGAAAAGTTTTGGTTTGTACTTTGAAAAATAAAAAAGGGATTCTAAAAAAAAAAGAAAAAAACGAAGAATTAGAAACAATTTTCGAATATATAACAACGAAAAAAGCAATAGCAAAGAAAGTATTGCTTTTATTAGATCAAATAAAGGATTAAATAAAGGAAAACTATAACAAAAGAGTAAAGGAAAAAACATTTGGGAAAAAGGATTTAATAATGCTTTACGATTTAAAATTAGCAAGACAAAAGTTTAAACCAAGATGGAAAGGCTTATTTGTGGTGAAAGATTTTGGGGGAAATCACAAGAAATCATACAAATTATAACAAATTAATAAGGCGAAAATTCCGAGAATGTATTATAAAAATTATATAAAGCTATTCAGGTTGCGAAAAGACTATTTGATAATAAGAAAAAAAGAAAATCTTTCTATTTATCAAAATATCAAAGCAAAGAATGGAAATAGGAAATTCCCGAAAATGATAAAAAAAACAAAAAAGGTTTCAAAGATTAAAAGAAAAAGTAAAAAAAAGGAATAAAAAGAAAAAAGAAAATGATGAGTTTTGGTAAAAGTTTTAATGGAATTAAAGGGTATCAATAAGGTTTATATCGAAATATACAAAAGTTAACTAAAAGAGTAGATTAAAAAGGGTATAAAAGAGTTTACAAATAAAGGATTATAAAATAGTTTTATTAGGGCGTTAAGGTAGGACTTTAAACGCTAGTAATAAATCGCGTGGTCGCTTTTAAATGGCTTCTTCAATAGAAATAGCAAATGCTTTATTATAATGGTTCTTACCCCATTTAGCTTAGCTTCCTTATATATAAATAGGGCTTAACCCATTTAGGTCTTTTATAATAATACATTCCACTTTTCTTCTTTAAAAGAATTCAATTTCTAATGCCGAGCTATTGAACCTTCTTTTCGTACTTCGAAACACTAATCCATTATACTTTATTTTGCCAATTATACAAATCTAACTTCATTCAAATAAAACAACAACAACAATATTAATAAAGGCTTACTCTAGGAAAAACTCGATTGATCGTTTAATTAGGTAAGCGAAGTGTAAGATCAACCAAATAGAACAAAGAATCGGTATACTAAGCATACCAAGTGTATATGCGAAAAACGCGATTGGTTGATTATACAAGTTTTGCGGAGAGTATATGGAGAGTATAAATTGAAGTGGATATTTAAGCTGAATTAGATGATTATTGCATGCGATTCAACTGAAAATCGATTTATCGAATTAAGGAATAGGAACAAGTGAAGGGAGAAAAGAATAGGCAAAATAAACAAAATAAAGTATTCGAATTTGAAATATCGTATGATTCAAAGGATGGGAAAATAGAGTGGTACCAATACGATTCGAAGATCTTGTATGTGTATTCCCTTCCTCCAAATTAGCTTCCCATTGTATATATTGTAGATTCGAGAAAGAAAAAGAGAAAGTTGAACAAGGATCGTAAAGATTGAAGAGGTAGTAGATCAAAAAATAGGATCGTAACAATAAGTAAAAAGAAAGATATCGATTAAAATAAAGTAACCATAATTAGAAAAATGCTAAATAGCAAAAAGAATATTCTGGTATACATTTTTGAATCCTTCAATATTTAAGCTCAAAACTAAATATCGTAAAGTAGGATTCTGTATAGTCGTCAAATTGGGAAAGCCGCGAAGCGTATTATCGAGCTACAAATCGATCAAAGAAATCGAGGATCGAATGATCAAAAGAATGTGGATCAAATTGAGATATGCGAATTAAGGCTTCTAGATATCGTCGGGGTGATCGAAGGAAAATAATATTGTCGAAAAGACTAGCAAATTGAATCGCGGAAGAGAGCGATCTCAAAGTGTAGGCTTGTATTGTGCTGGCGGGCGAAAGGAGTGAGCTAATCGCGCTGGCGGACGAAGAGAGCCTTTATATCGATCAAAAGAAGTAGAAGAAAAAAAATGTGTAAAAAGCAAATAACGTCAATCCAAACGTATGGAATACAAAGGCAAGAGTAAAAGCGTGTCGTGTATGCAAAAGCAAATGCCTAGGCTAGAAGTGTGCGAAATGTATATATATATAAGCGTATACTAATGAGTACTCAATTTCTTATCTTGAAGAGTTTATAATAATGTGACGAAGATTGTAAACTATTGAGATCAACACTTAAAATTATAAACTACGAAATGAAGACTACGAAGTAAGAGAGTTATATATACGAATCGCCTCGCGTAGCGTGCCAAGCCAGGCGCCACCCGGTTAGCCGGAACGGAGTAACGTTAAAGCGTAACATTATCAATCTCTTTTTTTATATAATTCCGAACTTTGTAAAACATTAATAAAATGATTTGGAATTCATACAAATTGTAAATAGAATCTTTTGATTAATAAAGATTTTATTGATAATGCTTTTGATTATAGCATTAATATTAAACTCTAATAACATTGTATATAGTTTCGACGCTAATATACTCTTTATAACTCTTTTATATTTAATCGAAGATCAATAGATTAGATTTGCTTTATTATATTTGTTTATTAGTATAATGATATATTCGATCTATGAAAATAAATCTTTGTTATTAACAAAGAAAATATTAATAAATATTATTAATTCCAACGAATTCGAATTCAATGTTATATATTTCAAATCTTTTGTTTTGTTATCCATTTATTATTGAATATATTTATTGAAAAGATTCGCATTATCTTTATTCGAATTAGTTATTTAAATAGCAAAAGATAAATCTATCACGCTTCCGCTGCCCGGCTGGCATGGTAGACGTTCCAGCGCACGTACACGCTGTCACGGCTCACGTGCTCGATTAGCGAGTACGTGCCGTGCACGTGTCCTGCCTATGCGGATCATATATATATACCAGTATCTCTCTCGTAGCATAGTCAGTAGTAGTAAATTCTAAGAACTCTTCTAACCCTGTTCTAAACAACTCTTTTACGACACAAGCGTTACAAAATCGAAAAATGCTTTGGATTAACTTATAGTAGCAATATATACTCTTTATATATATTATACTATATATTAATTCTTTAAAGCGATGACTTTTTTGAGTTTACTATATATTTCAAGTATATCCTTTAATTAAATCTAAACAAGTTGAAGATTTTAACATTGTTTTTCTTAATTAAAATAAAAACTATTGTTTTTATTGAATATGATTATACTATTGTTGAATTTAAATAAAGTATTAATAATAAATTCTTTTTTATTCTTGATTATAAATCTTGCTATTACGGAGGATAGCTACGAATATAATGAAGTGATATCAAGAAGGGATTAAGGTATAGGTATAAAGTAGTGATTGTATTATTGTCTCTCTCTCTAAATACAAGATCCATCCGTTCCTTATATACTACGTATGCGTAATTACACGTGATCATCATATAACTCTGTAATCATAAGGATCTATAGTACTATGAGTTATGATATTAGTATAAATCATAGTATAACAATAGTTACAGGTCTGGATGTTTTTAGTAAAGACTATACTACTATAGAGCAAGCTTAATTTAGTATACTTGCTTATTTAGTTAATACGCCAAGCTCGGTTGGCGCTTCGGTGCTCCTAGCTCTAGTAGATCGAAAGCGGTTAGCGTGCTCGTGCACTTTAGCGTGCTCGTGCACCTACTACCGGAAGATCTAAGGAACACGTGGAGGCATGGTGTTCAGCAAACACGTGCTTCTCACGTGCTTTACGCTCTTAGCGTAACACTTGCTTTTTTAAATTAATTTTGTTCTTTATTAGCGAATTATTAATTATAAACAATAAATATATCATTTGTTTGAAATTCAACTAATGTAAATATCGAATCCTTTATTATAATATATAATAAGTATAGATTATAAATAGATTAAACTATTTCGAAGACTTTAATATAATATTTTGTCACGCTAAATGCGTGGTACGCACGTGCTTGTTGAAGCACATGCTTTGTCGAAGCACATATTTGTCGAACACAATGCTTTTGAAGATCTTCCAGCAATAGGGGCATAAGTTTACTAACCTTTTTGGGATTGCCGAAATTAGGATTATCGAAAGCTTTTAGCCTTTACTTT
>NGKF01000050.1:23440-36752 GCA_002162555.1 Monilinia aucupariae | reverse complement strand
TTCGATAATTTTATTATATATTTAATAATATATAAGATATATATTTAAATAATTCGATAATTTTTAATAAATTTGATAAATTATAATATACTGTGAGACTGCAGAATGGCTCCGACCATTCGGACCTAACACCCTCACGTGACCTCGCCTCTCATAAGGAGTATTTATACTCCTCTCACTCTGTATCTTAGATCACTATGTCATGTTTTGTTTATTGAGTTTTATTTCCTTTACCACTCCCTTTTTTGATTGTGTATATATCCATTATAACCTAAATCATCCTGATTATCTTCCCCTCCTTTGTCGTCTATGATCGTTCTAATTAACCCTAACTTTTACTCCTCTCTTATTGTATTGCTCTTTCCCAAAAAGCCATTTTTTTTGTTGTTTTTGGTTATTATTTTCATTTTTTATTTTCTTCTCTTTTATATTGGTGATCTATATAAAGATAAAAGTTTATCCAAAGTTAGTTATTTATGAGAGCAATGTGCAACCTTAAGTTTCTTTCGGTATACCGGAGTATTTTGTAAAGAATCCAAAGTATCGAAAAAGTTGATAAAGAAACTACGGATAATAATAATACAAAATTGCATTCTTCGATAAGGATAAAAAAAAAGCAAAAACAATAGAATGAATTATATCTTGAAGAAAAAGAACCCAAATTGCAAGCAACTATATTCTCGTCCAATATTAACTATTTAAATGTAACAACAATAAAAATAAAATTTGATAATGTTTATATTACAAATTGAACAACAATACGAAATGATTGTAGGACTAATAATTATTACCAAAAGCAATAGTTTTCTTTATTCAACGATTTGGTTTATAAGTTGTATGCCAAACCTATTTTACAATTCACAATCCAAAAAATTCAATACACATTATTTATATAGCCCTTGTTGCTAATGCTAAAAAGCTTTTAAATGGTTTTGCACCTTTAAATTCGTTATCTGAAAGTTAAATTGGAGAAGGAAAAGTACAATTTACTGGAACTTTAAATAACCATTAAATTGGTTTGGTTGTATTCTAACTCGATTAAGTATTTATAATTAAAACACCAAAAACTAGTATATAAAATAAATGAACTTTGTGGAACGATAAACAACAATGAATTTCGGCGCGATCATGAAAATTTTATTTTAGATTTGGGTATGGTAAATACCAAGCTTCCGGAAAGGATTTAAGTATGTTTTGATTATTTATTTAATTAATCTAACGTTGTTTTGATTGATTTGTATAAGCCAAATTGCGATCAATATACTACACTTCAATATTGATAAATACGTACAACGATACTTTACGAATTCGTAAAGTATTAACGCCAAAATGAACAGGGATTTTATTGTTGTCAAAATCCTTCACTTATTATTAAAGATTTATTTTCCTTTTGTTTATATTATTCTTATCACTCCTTCATTATTTTATTTACATTACCGAAAAATTTATATTTTAATTACATTATATTTATACTTTATATAATTCAATTATTCAAATTACGATACTTTGTTGATCAACTATATCTTCCGAATTTACTAATGGTTCCAATGCATTTGTGTTTAATACAATAACCTTTAAAGATTCTAAAATCGAAAAGATTAATAAGTTTATCAACAACAAACAATTTAGCCTTTTTGGCAAACCAAAGCTTTATAAAGGTAAGCGTTATAATGCCAAAAGCAAACAACCTGCGAAAGCAAAGCTTAAAATCATTATTTTTTTTAAGGTTAAATCCGATTCTAAAGAAGACTCTGAGCAAAATAAGGATGCTTTTATATTCAACAAAAATAATATCAAAAAGTTTGTTAAAGCTCTCGTAAAATCCAACAAAAAAAGTCTATCATTCGCAAAGAAGGAAGGAATACTATAGTTCAATAATACTAATATAACGAAGTAATACAAAGCTATAAAGGATCTTAAACGAAAATATAATATAATTAAAAAAGAATTCCGTTATCGAATTCCTAAGCAAATAAAGCATAATTTTCGACTTGATATAAAGGTTATAAATGAATACAAATTATCTGGTTGGAATTGGAAAAAAATCTTTAAATCTGCTTTTCTAACGGAGTATACTGTATAAAACACTTTTCGATTAAAGTACAACCAAAACTATTTACAAGTTTTGGCGTTTAAATACAGCGTAAAAAAAAAGTATAATCCCGAAGATATGTTAACCTATAGTCGAAGTTATAATTTTATTACAACTCGGCTTATAGCGAAAAAAAAGATTACTATTAAAACCGTCGCTTTTTTGTTTTTAGAAAACTTAAACATTTGATTAAGATTAAAGTTCGCCAATAAAACTGGTAGTTTATTAAAGGAACATTATACTTTGATTTGGACCCCGATTTACACAGTTTATATAAAGTATACGGATTTATTAAACCATAATAAAGATTTTGAAAAGAAAGTTTGGTTAAGGAAAATTGATATTAAAATAATTAATACCACTATAAAGATTATGAGAAAACCTAAAAAAAAGAAATCTATATTTTCCAAGGATTATAATAACAAAATAAGTTCGTTAACCAAGATATTTGAAATGTTTGTTGTTAAAAATATTGCACCCTCAATCAAACCTATCATTGCAAGAAAATCTATAGCTTTTTCCAGCTCTATTGAAATCCTCAATAATGATGAAACAGCGAAAGTTAATACAGTTTATAACAAGTTTTGCTTTTATTATCAAAATATATAGTTTGAAGATAAAAGCCATACTATAAAGAAAAATTATCCGGTTTTTAAAAAGTATTGTATAAAAGAATAAATCATTTTCGATAAATTCGATATTATATATTGAAGAAAGAATTAATATTAAACAAAATTATTTTAAATCTTCCATAACAAGAACATAAATCCTTTGGTATATTTTGTATCGGCTAATGTAAAAATGAATGAATAAAACAAAAAGAACAATTTAAATTTAAAGTTGATTAAATATATTAACATTATTGAAATTGTTAATAATAATGTTCATTTCTTTAACAATATTAATTCGATTTTATTCTCTACTTCTTGTTTAAATAGCTTTATCCTGGAATACATTAATGTTACTATTCAGTTTAAGCTTGCTATATTGCAATTTGAATAATATATTAATAAAGATAAAGCAAAAAAAGTCATTTCCATCTTAAAACGAAAACCCGAAGATATAATCTTAAAACTTACTGCTTTTACTTTTACAAAAGCTTAAACAATTAGGTTTTTTGTATTCAATACTCTAGACTTTACAATAAATAATGCGCTTCCAAATGATTAAGGCTTTGCAAAAATGGATTTGCTAATTATTATTAAAAAAGTTGTTTTTAGAAAGCTAAAAAGAAAATTTATTCCTTCGATCATAACCAATAGTTATAACATAATTAAATAAGCTGAATATTTGATCTTTGGGATTGAAGTTCCTATTTCTATCGGCTTTCTGCTTAAAACAATACCCGAACTTTGGAAAAGATAATCGACCAAGATTAATGATTTATCAAAACCCGAAGTATTGATATTAGAACTTTTTAAAGTTGTTAACAATATATCATTTGTTATTTTGGAATCCTATACTACTATAGCTTAAAATTGAAAATCTGTTGAAGTACAAATCAATTATTGTAACATATTTGAATACAACCTTTTGGTACAAATAAATGTAATTTCTATTGTTTTGCTAAACTATCAAAAGAAAATGTATAATCAAATTGCATACATTTCAAAAACGAATCAAAATCGTAAAAAGTTGCCAATGGTTAAGATTTTGCTAAACAATTAAAATCCAATCGAAGCTATTCCCGATAATGGCTTTACTATTAATATAATAAATAATAAATTATACATAACTTTAAACCTTTTAATAAGCCCAGTGAATATAAATATTGTTAATATCGATACGGTCGAATCGAAATTTATAGGTATATATAGAAATGTTAAAATCTTTTTTGGTAGAATTATAAATATGGTTAATATTTATATAATAAAAAATGCTTAAAACAAATTTCTATTAAATATACCATAATTTATTGTCAGCAAAGTCATATTTAATTACTAGTACGGTTTATAGTATATTGCAATTACCAATGATAATAATGAATATTGTGCAAATGTTTGATATAGCGGTTAAACGTTGCAAATGGTTTACAATAAACATTTCTTTAACATTAATAAAGAAAACTAAATTCCAATATATCCAGCGGGTAATGTATTAATAATTTTGTATTAAGTTCTCTTCGAGATGTAGAACTTTTGGAGAAGCAAATAGTATTTGATAAGTATTACAAATTGTTAAATCCAGAATTTTGTAAATGATTAGAAAAAGTATTAATTTATCTAAAACCAATCGAAAATTGTATTTTATTTCCAAATCTGCGAGATTTATACATTAATAAATCAGAATATATTGAATATTTAGTTGTTTTCGAAAACAATAATAAGTTTATCTATAAGTATCATCAAGTTATTGTATAATTTGTATATCCAATAATTAAAGTATTAGTAAAAGATTTCCAAAAAGATTTTCCATTTTTTGTTAATACTTTGTACAAAAACAAAGCCAACAAAGTTCGATTATCCAATATTCCCATGAATATAGATAGAGAAGGTCCCAAAAGATTAACAAATTGGTTTAAATATTACAAAAAAATGTTTTTTTATCAAAAACCTACTAACAAATAGAAAAAGTATTTAATATCAAGATTTAACAATAAATCTGAAAGATATCGATTGATTTTTGAATACATAAAAGAAATTAAATATAGAGATATACTTACCGAACAAAAAAAAGATCTATTACTATTGTATTTTTTGAATTGCAAAAATACTTTAGCATTTAATTGGATTTATACTAGCAAAATATAATTTGAAATCGTATTTTTTCAAAAGATCAATACAATTCTGTATATAATATAGCAAACAACAAATTTCCCAATTCTAAAAGCTTTAATGCAAACAATCTCTAAAATGCTTTAAAATTGTATTAATTAAAGAATATTCAAGTATTACAAAAGATTATACAAAAACCTATGGTTTTTGGTTAAGAAAAAGATTTTTGGTATTTATAGAATTATTAATGTTATTATCGAGTTAAACAAGATTATAATTCGGAATGCTAATTTTTCATTTAATACAAATATCTTCGCTGAAAATTTTGCGGGATGTATAATTATTTCTTTAATCAATTTCTTTTTTGGTTATAATCAAATTCTTTTAATAAAAAAAAGTAGAGATATAACTATATTCCAAACTCTATTTAGTTTATTACAATAAACAACTTTTCCATAAAAAATAACAAACTCGATAGTTTAGTTTTGCAAAATTGTTTTGAAAATCTTAAGTAATCTTTTGCCAACTATAATATTGCTTTTCCTAAATAATATTGAAATTAAAGGTTTATTGAATAATTACAATATAAAGAAAATCGAAAATAAAATTAAATATTTTATTTTTAAATATATTCAATCTATTAACAAAACGTTTAAACAATTAAAAAAAGCAAATTGTTTAATTGAAGCTAAATCAAAATGGTACATAAATAGAATCTAGATTGTTGATTATATCTATAATGTTGATAAACAAACTTTTGCAAATACAAAAATCTAGAAGATTATTGATTGGTTTACACTATTCAATGAGCATAATATTCGAATATTTCTTAAAATCTATATTTTCTTTTGGATTTGGATAAAGAATTTCGCTAAAAAAACAAATCTTTTGTATTAATTGTTAAAGAAAAATGTAAAGTTTATTTGAATAAAGTTAAAGCAATTTGTTATAGATTCTTTAAAACATGCTTTAATTTATACTTTTGCTTTTATGTTTTTGCGGTACAGTGATCCAAAAAAGGTTGGTGAAATTGTCTACAATGTTAACGCTAGTCTTAAGGAATAAAACATTTATTTAAATCAAATGTTTAATAGAAAAAGAATAGTAGTTTATTTTGAAAATAGAATATAGAATATTGTTAAAAAGAATTATAATACAACTAAAAGAGAATATTGTAATATTTTGAAAACTTTGCAAAAGTTTAGATTTGATTTTTATAATATGTATTTCATTTTTGAAACTAATACCAAAGTTTTGGTTATATAATTTAATTGTATTGCTATTGATTTATTTGAAGCTTTAGTTACAAAATGGATCGTTTAGATTTGATTATTCAATTTTGAAGTTCGATATATCAAAAAAGCATTATATATTGTTATTAATGAATTATCAAAACAATTTTAAAGTTCTTTTAACCTTTTTGAAGATAAAGTGAATATTAATGATTAAATCGCCAAAAAGCTTAACAACGTTGTAATAGTAAATAATTCGCAAAACTTTACAAATTCGCAAAGTATTGTATTATACAACGGATATTCGGAAGATAATCGGAAAATCGCTTTTTATTTGTTAACTTTATAGAAATCAATAGGTATAACAATATTAAACTTTGGAAAGTTCAAAAAAAGAGCTTTGGGATTTAGCGTACAGAATAAATATTTATTTAAAAATGGGTTAAAAAATATGCTTTATTAACAAATTATTAATAATAAGAATAAACGCTTAAAATTAATCTTTTATTTATATAATGTATATAGTTATAAAGGAGTGAAAAGCATATTTAACAAAGTTTATCAATTATATTATTAAACGAATATATTTCAAAAAGTTAAAGCGTTTGTTAAAGCTTGTTCTAATTATCAATTTCGTAAATCAAATCTTAAGAAAAAACTATTATATTCGATTTGAATTAGTATATATTAAACCAAATATAATTTAAATATTATTTATATACTTGTTAATAATAACTACAAATATTTGATGGTTCTGTATAATAATTTTTCTGGATAGGTTAAAGCAAAGCTTTTATATGTTACCAATTTGAAGAATGTTGTATTGTTTCTTTGGAATATTGTTTGTTGATATGGTATATTTGGAAAAATTGTTGTAGATAAAAGGCTTGAAAACAAAGATTATATAGAATATTTTGCGGTAAAGTATAAAATCAATAAAGTTTAAATCTTAGTATACAATTCGAAAACAAATAGAGCAATAGAATATGAATATTAATTATTGAAGAATGGCTTAATCAAAGCAATGGAAAGAAAAAGAAAATGGCTTTAGCATTTAAACGCTATTTTGATGATTAATAAAGTTATTATTTATAAATCTATTAACTTTACTTTTTTCTATATAATTTATAACCAATATCTTATTCTACCAATCGAAACCAAATATTGTATGTGAAAAATTCTAGACTAAGATATTATAAAAACGAGATCCGATTTGTTGATTGTTTGTATACGCCAATTTGAGATAAAGGATAAGGATATTCGAAAAGTTGTATTGTATAAAAAACGTTATCGATTTAATGAAAAAGAACGCTTTGATAAAGATTATAATACAACGAAAAAAAATATTAAATAAGGCGATATAGTTTTGTATAATGATTTATTAAACAAAATTAGTATATTAAAAAAGCGGAAACTTATATATTGATAATTTGGACTTTATTGAGTAGCAAAAGCAAACATAAACAAAAGCATTTATATCTTAAAGGAGTTGAATAAAATTCGTTTGCGTAGAATTTATATAAACAACAAATTTAAAAAATTTATTTAATGTAACAATATAATTATTCCAATAAAGCTGAACAAAGTTGAAAATAATGATTTGAAAATTGAAAATTCTTTGAAAACTTTAATTCCTTTGTTTGAAAGATTTATTGAACAAACTTTGGAGAGTATAAATTAGTTAACAAACGATAATTCGATATTTGAAAAGAATCAATTGTTTCGTCAATCTAATTTGGCTATCAAAATCCCCTTTCGTAAACTAAAATCTATATGAACAAAATCTTGAACTCTTCAAATTTGATATAGGGCCTTAGCTTTAAAGTTCAGCTTTATTAAGGGTATTAGTTTATATTATTGTTCGATAAGTTGATTAAATCTTTTATGCTATTATTTAATGAATTAGCAAATCCTTTAAAGTTGTTGTTTAATACCATTTATGATTTGTTACTTTATTTCAAATAAATAAATCATTTGTTATCAAAAACAATATTATTCATTGGTAAATGAAGCAATTATTTTATTAATAAAGTGATTTCCATTTCCTTTTGTTTGTATTAAATCATTTGTTTTCCTTTATTGATTATTTATATCATGCGTTACCTTTGTTTAATTTATTTCTTTGTTATATCAATATTTTCTTTTCTCTTTTATTTCAATTCTTTTCTTTAACAACAATAACCTTTTTCATATACTATACTTCAATTTTTATACCCTTTTGTATTACCAACTTTACAACTCTTTAACTTCGATATTGATTCTTTTGCTTTTAAATAATTGTTTTTTTTATTAATCTTTTGATTCTTTAACCTTTTTTGTATTTATAAATCTTATTTTCTTTACAAAATTCTCTACGCTTTTATACTAGATTTTCTGTATCCCTTTGCTCTTTAATATTACAATTTCTCATTTTTGTTACACCCTTTGTTTTTTACAATAAATAAACCAAAATCTTTACCAATTGAGGAGATTAAACGTAATAGAGTTGATTAACAACTTATAGCTCTTTTGATCGTTGTTGAAGTATAGCATACGGAAAAATTCAATCATTTTTTGCAGATTTTGAAGTGGTGCAAAAATCGATCTGCTAAATTGCAATATAATGCGTATACTTTCTTTAATCATTTTGTATTAACTTTGCAATATGAGTTTGAGAAAGTTATAGATAAATCGATAACCAATATGGTCCGGGATAAAGTGTGGTTTGTTGTTAATATTTTTCAGGAAGAATACTTGAAGAACAATATGATTGTTATTAGAAAAGTGAAGGATGCTTAATGCAAATATAAAGGATATTTGAGCAATATTATAGATTATTGGACAAAATTTCTTATTAGCAAACCTTTAGCTTTATTGCTTATCTTCAAATAAAGTTCTCGGTTTGTTAAAGATCTATGTGCTATTATTAGGATTTTTGGATTTGATGATATAATCGATAATATTAATGGTGAGCTAGTACGCCGATTGTTAGGAGTATAAAAACAAAAACGTTGCATTGATTGGTGGGTTATGTTTTTTGAGTTCAAAGAAGTTGTTTTGGTTGTATCGAAAAAAAAGGCTAAAATGGAATAGATTAATAAGGAAACCAAAGATTTGGGCTTTTTTTATAATGAGTATGGTTTATTGAATGTTGATGATAAGCAATATCGGTTGAAAACGCTTTCTCGATTTATACTTGTGTTCGAGATTGAGAATATGGATTTGGATATTTTTATTGAATTAGTAAATCACAATATAATAGTTTAGGAACATTTAAATATTAATATTCCGGCTAAAAAAGTTGATTACAAAGCAAACTTAATAAACATTATAATAATTTATTATCGGACTTTTGTTAGGTTTAGTAATTATATTGTTGAACATTAAGAGATTGGTAAGTATGTTACTTTTAAAGTATGCAAATATTCTTTTGTAATCATTGATAGCAATCTTGTATAGTTTCAAACTTTGTTAAAAGGATATATCGCTAAACGGATCGAATAGTATTAGATGGTTGAATTGGTTACTCGCTATTCGGCAAATATATATTTATATTATGTTCAATAATTAGCAAATATCTTTGACTTGGAAATTATTCGTTATAAAATAAAGGAGCTGGATAGCAGATTAGCGGAAGTTTATGCAAAAAGAGATATAATTAACAAAATATATATTTCTAAAGAGTTTTATAATTGGTTTAAACCTTATACTATTGCAAAAAAAGCTTGATATCAATAAACTTTTAACTTGTTAGCTTTTCAAAAGCTTTCTTTTGATGAGATAGATTTTTTTATACATTTGAATATTTGCAAAATACCGCTATTAATAAGATTTGCTTGGATTTTGGCTTCGATACTAAATATTCTCAACAATTCGATTAAAAATGATATTTAATCTTTGATCAAAATGTACCAATATTATTATTGCTGGAAAGGAAAGGATTATAGCTTTCTATATATAGTTTACTTCTTTTTAATACAACAAATTGTATATATTGATTTAGCTTTTTGGCGAAAAGTAACTTTTTAAAAACTTGATGGGAAGTATTGTTTATTAATAATTCTTTTCCCTATAATAAAGTATACTTTGACTGGAAATTTTAGTTATTTGTTTGTATATAGCAATATTTTGAACATTTTTGGTTTGAAGAAGAAGCGTAATTTATATAATACAATTATATCCTTTGTTTTTCATAATGATTGTAAAATTGAATATCAAATCTATTCTTTTTCTGTTTTAGTAAAGAAAGTTAATACTTTTTGATTGATTAAATCAATTAAAGCTTTCCTCAAAGTTTTGCTATTTAATACTAAAGAATAGTAATTATTGTTATTCAAAACTAACTTTAAGAATTATAAAGCTGTAAAGAAAAATGCAAAGTTGAATTGAAAAGTTATTACAAATCTAATAGGTATATTGGCTCCAAAAGCAATTGTTAAAATTGATGTAGTTGCTATAAGCATTAAGTCTTTATATGCTTTTGTAATTCCTTATACAACTATGATATATAACAACAACAATCAACCTTTGCTTCTTTTTGAAAATGGTATATTATATTTAACGATACTCAAATCACATTGTGATTTGGTGTTAATCTTTAATAAAAATATATTGAAAAAGGGAAAATTTATAATATTTAACTTTCCAATAAATATTCGCGTACCTTTTGCACATTTTATTGAATAAGCATTTGTGGGAATTTTGTTTTGGAATAATACATTGATAAAGAAAAGCGTTTTGGAATTGTTACAAAAACCGAAAAAACAATTTAATTTGTAATACAAAAAATCGAAAAAAAATACCTTGGTCCTTTTTATATAAACTTTTAAAGAAATGGAAAAACAAAAGAAAACATATGGAAAACATTTATTTTTTGATTGCTTAGCAATAGTTTATATATTAAAACTAGATATCGATTTTCCTATAAATAAAAAATTCATTGCTTTTTCCCATTTCACCTTCAATAGCCAAAAATTTGATCGTTTGCGCTCTTTAAACCTTAACATCTATAATTCTCAAAACAAATCCTTTAGAGATAATAAAGATCCAAAACCTTCGAAGAAAAAATAATATATTAAAGAAAAGATTTTACTACAACGATTCACTTATAAATCAAGATTGTTTCGCACATTGAAGAAATCGCTTGCTACACAAAGCAAATGATTATAGGTTCTCAAAGTATTTGAAATCGAAATAATGGATTCAAAATGCGGTGGATTTGCAAAAAGATACTTTGCGAATTTGTAAAGTTTGGTAACTAATACTAAAGGATATTGAATCGATGGATTTTGTTAAAGCATTTTGTTGGTATAGCAAAATAAGTATATTGGTTTACTTGTTAGCATATGGATTTGGTTGAGTTTGTTTTTGTGGTTTTCTTTTGTTTTTATCCTTAATTAATCAAAATCGATCAATAGATAAGGTAAAAAGAAATATAAGATTATAGAATAGCTCCGATTATTCGGACCTAACATTTTCACATAACTTCGCCTCTTATAAAGAGTATTTATACTTCTTTCACTTTGTATCTTAGATCATTATATCATATTTTGTTTACTAAGTTTTATCTCCCTTACCATTCCCTTTCTTGATTGTATATATATTCATTATAACCTAGATCATCTTGATTATCCTTCCTTTCTCCGTCGTTCATAACCGTTCTAGTTAACCCTAATCCCTACTCCCCTCTTATTGTATTGCTCTCTCCTAGAAAGCCATTCTTTTTGTTGTTTTTGGTTGTTGTTTCCACCCCTCACCTTCTTCCCTTTTACAATACGTTTATATTGATTTCCTTTAAACTAAAAAATATAAATAAAATCTCTATTATATATAAAAAAAACAAAATTATTCAATATCAATAAGATTTTATATTTTTTTTTCGTAATTAATTAAATCAACGTTTTTATTATAATGCTTTATATAAATCAATTTTATAATGAAATCCGAATATTTGATTGGTTTATAAGTTTATTTTATAAATACTTTATTAATTATTATTAAATTTATTTTTAATCAACTTTAATAGTTTATTAAATTTATTATTCTCTTTTTTTTCTTTTGTTTTTTTTCTATATATTTTGATTATTATAATAATTATTCGATTATTATAATAATTCCGATTATTATAACAATAATTCTTTTATATAATATTAATATTTCTTATTTCAAATTCCTTTTTTTTCTTTTTCTTTTTTAGATTTATTTTTATTATTATATTCAAATCTTAAATACTATTTTAATAACTTTAAATTCTTTATATTCTTTATATTCTTTATACTTTATATTCCATATTCTTTATATTCTTTATATTCTTTATATTCTTTATATTCTTTATATTTTTTAAATCTTTTATATTCTTTAAATCCTTCAAATTCTTTAATATCTTTAATATCTTTAAATCAATTAATCGATTTCAATATTAATAATAATTAATTATTAAATTACTTCTTTTTTTATTAATATTAAATTTGATATTAACGAATTATTTAATATTTTTCGAAAAACTAATGATTTTCAAATTAAAAAAGTTTTTAAAGAAATTAAAGAAATTGTTTTTTTTTTTTATTATTCAATATTTCAATTTATCTTTTGTAATTATTATTAAATTTGTATTTAAAATATTTGTTTTTATTTGTTAAATTTCCATTTTAAAGAATTTATCAAAAAAAATAAAAAAGAATTGATTTCATAAATAATGAAAATCTACAATTCTTTAAAAATCATTTTTATTCCCGAAAATCTTCAATTAATTGATCTATTCCAATTGGAATTTACTTTGTTTTCTTTCTTCAAATTAAAAATTATTCAATTATTCAAATATATAATTTGTAAAAATTTTAAAATAAATAAAAAAAATTTAAAAAAGTATATTAAATTTTATTATAAAAATAATATTATTAATTCAGTTTTCAATTATATTGAAGTTATTTCTAATCAAAAATTGATTTTTAATTGTTTTTTTTTAAAATTAAAACTAAAAATAAAAATTATTTAAATAAAGTTTCAAATGAAGTTTTAAATAATTTACATTTGAATAAAAATCTTTTGGATTTTAATAATTTTATTATCGAAAATATTGATTTAAATAATAATAATTCAAATAATAATTCAAATAATAATTCAAATGATTTATTGAATTTGATTAAAAGTAATTGAAAAAAGGATTTTAATAAAAAGTTTTTTTCGATTAAAGAAAAAATTAATTCTATTAAAATTAATTTGGAAAATTTAAATCTTTTTTAAAAAAGAATTAAATATATTTATTATATTTCGAAATTTGATATTAAAAGTTTAAT
>NGKF01000049.1:0-157169 GCA_002162555.1 Monilinia aucupariae | reverse complement strand
TTGGTGTGAAATGGTGGCCCAAATGGGGGGGTGGCCCGAATGTGGGGTAGGGGACTTATGGAAAGATTGATTAAAGAGGCAATAGCAATATTACGGTTTCTAAAAAAGATTAAAATATTAGTAAAAGAGTTTGTTAATATCTTTTGCAATAATATTCAAATAATCCGGTTGATTATTGATGAGAATGAAAGAATCTTTATTAAGCTTAGATATATAGATATTCAGAATATATAGTTTTGTTAAAAATACGCTAATAAGCGATTCTTGATTACATATTTACTAATTGCCGATATACTAGTAGATAGGCTTACTAAAAATCTTACTAAGCAAAAGTTTAAACATTTTGTTAAACTAATCAATATGCAAAATGCTAAGGATCGAATTACAAAGGTTATCGAATGATTGATAATTATATGGTATTCAAATAAATTAATATTATAATATTTTCTCTATACTTTATTATTACTAACCCCACTCTTTATTCCTACCCTTAAAAAAGCTTATTTATAAGCAATTTTTCTATTACCATCATCTATCTTTCTTTCCTTCCTTTTTTTCTTCATCTTTATCGCCGCGAAATAATTCTTCAAAGCATACCCGCTTTTAGAGGAATTTGCTTTTAATACAGTCCTACCCCACGCCAACTTCAAAACCATCTAAAAATCGATATATTTCAAAACGTTTCGAAAAGCAATCCGGAAATATTTTACTTTTTATAATTATATGATTAGCAATTATAATATAAAGCGAAAAAAGAGTATTATACTTTTTCATTATTATTAGCTTTTGCGATTAAGAAATTATTTGCTATTGTATACAAATATATCGGTAAAAGCCGATATATATGTATAAAGTATTAATAATATTAAACTTTTTGAAAATTTGCGTTTTTATAGCAAATCTTATTTTTTTGTTTAATAATCAACAATTTTATATATTGTATATACAAATAAAGATTTTTTGATTTTTTAAACCAAATCTTTTTGGCAAGGATACAAAAAGCCAGGGTAGAAAAAATAACAAAAATAGAAGATACTATTCCAGACCTTTTACTACCCGATTCATTATTAAAATCCCCATCAAAATTTTGTAAAATATGAATGATATATTGCTAAAATGATTATAATATTTACTTTTCGACGAAGCAAAGAATCTTTATCTTTATTCTTATTCTAATCCTTATCTTTATCTTCATCATTATCTTCGCTAAAAAAACCGGTTTGAAAAAAACAAAAGAGAAAAAAATTAAAGAAGTAAAGAAAAGAAAAACAAAAGAATAAAAAGCAACAATAAAAGCAATAGGGAAAAGGAATGGGGGTGTAGAGAAAGTATCCCGAAAACAAACAAAAAGCAAAGGGATTAGAAAAAGAAATAGAAAAAGCAAAAAAAGAAGAAAAAGAAACAAAAAAAAAAAAGAAGAAATAAAAACAATACAACAGCGAAAAGCAGTTAATGTTTCCCAAGCATAGGAAAGATTCCCGGCCTGGGAATTACGGCTACAACAGGGCATATTGATGATGATATTAATGATGATATTGTTGATAATGTTGTTATTGATGTGGTTATTATTGTTATTGTTGTTGATATTTATCCTTAAAGAATCAAAGGATTAAAGGATCAAAGTTACGATTAAATACTTATGCGATGGGAATTACAACAAAACAATAATATACTACAAAACAATTAAATCTAACAAATATACAATGAATCCCTTTAATCATAATTATCGTTGTATATGAGATCGACAATTCAAATATCCATAGAATTATATAGAATTACATTCATTTAATTATTTGTAAAGGAAATTGCATATACATCATTAGTTTATTTTCCGTTTGTTTGTTTACTTTAAAATATTATACAATATATAGTTATAGATTCATTTATTTTGTTTGCTTTATAATTAAATTATATATTATATATATGATTTGAGGAATGTATTACATTAAATGCGTAATACATACGTGCTTATTGAAGTATATGTTTTGTTGAAGCACATGTTTATCGAACATAACGTTTTTAAAGATCTTTCAACAATAAATATATAAGCTTATTAACCTTTTTGGGATTATCGGAATTAGAATTATTAAAGGTTTTTAACTTTTACTCTAATAGATATATAAAAATATTAATTGCTTTTTGATCTATAAAGCTAAAAGTAATATTACACATTGTTCTATAAAGATTTAAACCTTATATACAAATATATAATAATCTATACCGATATCATAGATTAAAGTATTATAGATCCTTATGATTATAAAGCTATATAATGATCATATGTTATCATATGTGATCACTCATATGTAATATATAAAGAGTGAATGAATCTTATATTTAAAAGAATAAACAACAATACAATTACTGTTTTATACCTATATCTTTATTCCTTCCTGATATTACTTCATTATATATTCGTAGTTATCCTCCGCATATTTATTAATTTTTATCATAGATTTGTTTACATTTGTAACGACGACGATATATCACGATACAGCGTTGTATAATATAAGATACATGTACGAAAAAGACACAAAGTGCCCTCTTAAACCATTATAGCGGAAACGGGCTTTACTATACCAACGAAAAAACCGCAGATAATTAATAACAATTATATACAACAACGAAACCCTTTTTCGCTTATCCCTCTTCAAATTCGAATTAAAAAGAAAACTAAAAATATATCGCTTCCCCTTATCATACTCAAAAGGCTTCAACGATTAGTAATCTTTTAAAAAGTCAACGAACTTTTACAAAAGGCTAAACAACAAACAGCAATTCGCTACAAATATATAATTGCATTCGTTAACTTTTTAAAAAGAATTGTTAAAACCTTTATTAAAGAAAAAATATACATTATTATATCAATCCAAAAAGCGATTTTAATATACATTATAAACGCTTTTGTAACAAATACAATTATAAACCCAAAAATCCTTAAAATATAAAAAGATATAATAATAACCAAAATGCTTATAATATAAACGGAAATTGTAAAGATCCTTAAAGTTAACAGGCTATTGATTACTTTTCAAAATAGGGCCTTTAAAGCAAACTTTGTAAAGAAAAACGTTATTAAAGCAATAAAAGTAAATAAATGTATTTTTGCTAAATGCGTCTCTTTCGCAAGCTTATATCGCGATAGCCCTTTTCTAATCCAAAAGAATTTAATTAAAGCTATCCCGGGTATCAAAAACGGAGACATCCCGAAGATAGTAAAATATAAATCGGACTAAATACTATATCTTAAATCCCTAAAGATAAAAAACACCTTAATAAAGAATATCTATAAATTAAAAATCTACGAAATCATTAAAGCTATACGCCTCGATTTCCTGAAAACATAATATAACCATTACATACATTCGATACCAAACACCTTGTTCAATGCGATTAACAAACAAATTGAAATTACTAAAAAGATAATAAAAAGAAAGGCTTAAATCCAAACCAATATTACCCCGGTTAAATACCTCAAAAGTTTTGGAAATAATACGGAAAACATTTGAGTAATTAGTTTTATTATTTTAATCGCTTCTTTTCGCCTATTTGAAACTACTTCTTTTTCTACTCTTTTACTTTTTTGTAGTTAAATAAAGCTTTATAAACAAAATTGTTAAACTTATTATAATATTTATTATTATATAAGATCTATACAATATAACAATTATAGTATCGCAAAAGTTAAATATTAAAGACTAATATATAAACTATATTTAATGTTTACAAAATGCAACGAATATTACAATCCGTTTTCAGCAAAACACAAAAGCTGCTTATTAACGCCCCGCAACACAACCGGAGATAAACCATAATGCAACTTGATTAAAGTTTAAATAGAACTAATCCGCAAAAACAACCAAACAATTCAAAAAGCGTACGCTTCAAAAACAACTATATGTATTATACAAATAGTATATATATTCCAAGCAAAAACTTAAAACTTTTAAACGATTTAAAGTATACAAAGCTTTATATAGTTGAATACTGCTCGGACCCTGGCGCTTATCCGCATCGAAATCCAAATACCAACGATTCCGAAAAAAGCAAACGATAATGCTAAACGTGCAATAGATACAGCGATATCGCAAAATAAAATATCGAAACGTTTTAAAGCAACTTTAGATCAAATAAACCTAAGGCTTTTGTTATAGAATAATATATATAGAGTTTATATTGAAAATGCGATAAATATCAACAACGATAATACCGTAATGATTATATAATTGATTAAAATCATCGATTCCTTTAATAAGTAAAAGCCCGGATCGATGCAGCGGCGAAAGCCACAAGGATAATCCGACCCTATATATAACGATGGTATAAGCGAATATAGAAAAAAGAGCGAGGGCATATAATGTTCTGCTTTAGCTCGCTTATAAAAGCAAAACGAACATAATCTATATTTAAGAATCTTGAAGCTTATTGAGCATTAAAATATAGAATTACCTAATATACAAATACTACGCCCTTTACAACTTATAAGAATCAAAGGAGGTAGCCGAAAAGGAAGCCAAACAACCAAAGATTATATCATACATATAGCAAAAAACCGCGATATAAACACAACAACAATATAATAAATATTGTAGAAATATAGTATAGTTTAAGATAAACGGCTACTATATAGTTAATATCTATCGTAAACCTAATATTATAATAATAATACATTATACAATAAATATCACCTCGGCGCTTTATATATTAATTGAAAAAGATTTTAATATAAAATACGATATTTACAAATCAAAGGTATTATTGGCTATTTAAAGAGCCTCGTTTACTAATTAGTTACAGGATATTAGTATAGACTTTATTAACGAAATAAGAATATCTACTTATCGCGCAAAATATATAATTGATTTTATCTTCTTCAATATACTTTTCGCAAAAACGATAATGCATTAGGATATGGATTACGGATCGAACCATTATATACAGATCATTATTATTCTAGGATAAAACATAATATTTAATAAATGCATTGAATATAAAATTATCGAAAGCGATTTATATACATTTGTTAATTTAATGAAAAACGAAGTATATTGGTTATCGAAAATCGGAAATATTGTTACAAATATCAAACTGGAAACAATCGCAAAGCAGCTTATTAATCTATTTCAATGATCGATATAAACCGCAAAGCAATCAACAAGCAATCAAACATAATCAATACTTTAATGAACCAACGAGAATACAACGATATACAATTTATACAAACATTTTAATAAAACTTTCAAAGATAGAAAACAAATGTTTATTGCAACGCGCAAAACAAAAAGAAAGTATTAAAGAAAAGTAATCGATAATGTATCAAATAACGTAGATCTATATAAAGTAATAGACTAGTACAAAACAACTCTTTTCTTTAAAGCCTCGCTATTTGTAATCAACGGTTTATCGATCGAAAGCATAAAGGAGAAAACATAGGCTCTACTAAATAAAGTATTGTATAAATACAATAATATTAACAATTTAAAAGCGGATCCGATATTAGAAAGTTATGTTTCTACTTTCCTTTAGAATATTATTGTATCCTTTAAGAAGATGAAATAGAATATTATTGGGGTTTTAAATATTTCGCTAAAAGCTAACGAGATTATAATTAGACTTTTGAAAGTTTATTAAGATAACGTTAAAGAATACTTATATAATCTCTTCGAATATTGTTTCAAAAGAAACTATTTCTTCAAAGTTTGGCGATTAATTGAAATAATAATATTATCCAAAGTTGACAAGAAAGATAAAAGCTTTGTACACTTTTAGCGTTCGATAGTTTTACTATTCTATGTAAATAAAGATTTGAAACGAACTATTGCGAAATGAATAATATAGATATTATTAATATATAATACACTAAGCCTTTAACATTACAAAGTTTTATTTAAACGATTAGTTATAGATTTAGTTATGGTATTCGTATACAATATAAAATGCACTTTTGTTAAAAAACGGAAAATTACATTAATTACAATGAATGTTTAAAGCGTATTCAATGCGTTGTTACTCCGGCGGTTATTAAAAAGAATATAAGATTAAGGTTGGTTTATAACTTTTTTGAAAATGATTCGATCGTTTTTACTAGATTGCAAAATGATGATTAAGCTAAAGAACGTATATACGGACAAATTGCAAATATAATATAATACTCTTTAAAGTTCACCTCTATCTTTAATGCTTTATATACTTTATTTAGCAGAACTTCTAAACTAGAACTAAGTTTTTTGCTTCGGGTATATAAACAATATTGCGTTTTACAAAGTAGACAATACACTGGAAAAAAATATTATAGCGATTATGTAAAATGTATAAAGGATCGAAGTATAGGAACAAACTAATAAAATCGCTTTTGTACCAAAAAAGTTAAAAATGATACATTTTATTTGTAAACGTTATATATACGCCTCGGAAATTGTTATTTCTTTTATATTAACTATACGGTTTACAATAAACGCATCGAACGATACAAAGCAACCGGCGTTAAAATGATTAGAAGTATAATTTAATTGCAAGTTTATGTTTAAAAAGTATTGTAAAAGGGAAGAAGGTGAGGGGTGAAAACAATAATCAAAAACAACAAAAAGAATAGCCTTCTGGGAAAAAGCAATACAACAAAAGAGGAGTAGAGGTTAAGATCAACTAGGACGGTTATGGACGATAAAAAAGGGAAGGATAATTAGAACGGATAGTCTAGGTTATAATGGATATATATATAATCAAGAAAGGGGGTAGTAAAGGAAATAAAACTTAATAAACAAAACATAATATAATGATCTAAGATATAGAATAAAAGGAGTATAAATACTCTTTATAAGAAGCAAGGTTATATAAAAGTGTTAAATCCGAATGATCAAAACTATTCTATAATCTTACATTTCTTTTTACTTTATCTATTAATCAATTTCGATTAACTAAGAATAAAAAACAAAAGAAAACCGCGAAAACAAGCTCAACCAAATCTGTATACCAACAAATAAACCAACACATTTATCTCGTTATATCAACAAAATGCTTTAACAAAATCCATCGATCCAATATTCTTTAGTATTGGTTACCAAACTTTACAAATTCGCAAAATATCTTTTTGTAAATCCATTACATTTCAAATCCATTATTTCGATTTCAAACATTTCGAAAACTTACAATTATTTATCTTGTATAGCAAACGATTCTTTCAATACGCGAAATAGCTTTGGTTTGTAAGTAAATCGTTGTAATGAAATTTCTTCTTTAATGCATTGTTTTTTCTTCGAAGGTTTTAGATCTTCATTATCTTCAAAGAATTCGTTTTGAAAATTATAAATATTAGAGTTTAGGGAACACAAACGATTAAACTTTTAATCATTAAAGGTAAAATAAGAAAAAACAATGAATTCTTTATTTATAAAAAAATCGATATCTAGTTCTAATACATAAACTATTGTTAAACGATCAAAAAATGAATGTTTTTCATATATTTTTTTTTATTTCTTTATTTCTTTGAAAATCTATACAAAAAGAGTTAAAGTATTCTTTTTTGATTCTTTGTATTACAAATTGAATTGTTTTTTCGATTTCTACAACAATTCCAAAACGCTTTTCTTTATCAATATATTATCCCAAAACAAAATTCTTATAAGTGCTTGCTCGATAGGATACGCAAAAGGTACACAAACATTTATCGAAAAGTTAGATATTACAAATCTTCCTCTCTTCGATACATTTTCATTGAAGATTAGCATCAAATCATAATATGATTTGAGTATCGCTGAATATAATATGCCATTTTCAAAAAAGAGCAAAAGTTAATCGTTATTATTATACATCACAACTATATAAAGAATTACAAAAGCATATAAAAACTTAATGCCTATAGCAACTACACTAATCTTAACAATTGCTCCCAAAACTAATATATCTATTGGATTTGTAATAACTTTTCAATTCAATTCTATATTCTTTTTTACAATCTTATAATCCTTGAAGTTAGTTTTGAATAACAATAATTACTATTCTTTAACATTAAACAACGAAGTTTTGGGGAAAGCTTTAGTTAATTTAATCAATTAAAAAATATTAACTTTCTTTACTAGAATAAAAAAGAAACGGATTCAATATTCGATTTCATAACCATTATAAAAAACAAAGAATATAGTTGCGTTATATAAACTATATTTCTTTTTCAAGCCAAAAATATCCAAAACATTGCTATATGTAAACAAATGATTAGA
Organism: Monilinia aucupariae; assembly: GCA_002162555.1. Taxonomy (NCBI): domain Eukaryota; kingdom Fungi; phylum Ascomycota; class Leotiomycetes; order Helotiales; family Sclerotiniaceae; genus Monilinia; species Monilinia aucupariae. The sequence goes on along the minus strand of NGKF01000049.1, from coordinate 148,956 downwards.
ATTTCTAATCGAAGTATATTCTATCATAAAGAAAAGAATTATTAATAAATAATACTCCTCATCAAATCTTTGAAAAATCGTTTTTTGCTAAAAAGCCAAATCAATATGCATAATTTGTTGTATTAAAGAGAAATAAATTATATATAGAAAACTATAATCCCTTCCTTTCCAACAACAATAGTATTGGTACATCTTAATCAAAGATTAAATATTATTTTTAATCGAATTGTCGAAAATGTTTGGTATCGAAGCCAAGATCCAAACAAATTTTGTTAATAGTGATACTTTGCAAACGTTTAAACGCATAAAAAGATTTATTTTATCAAAAAAAAACTTTTAAAAAGCTAATAAGCTAAAAGTTTGTTAATATTAAACCTTTTTCGCAATAGTATAAGGTTTAAACCAACTATAAAACTCTTTAAAAATATGTATCTTATTGATTATATCTTTCTTCGTATAAACTTTCATTAACCTGTTATCTAACTCTTTTACTTTGTAACGAACAGTTTCCAAACCGAAGATATTTGCCAATTGTTGAACATGATATAAATATATATTTGTTGAATAACAAGCAATTAGTTCAATCATTTGATACTATTCGATCCGTTTGGCGATGTATTTTTTTAATAAAGCTTAAAACTATACAAAATTGTTGTTAATGATTACAAAAAAACATTTGTATATTTTGAAGGTAATATATTTATTAATCTTTTGATATTCAATAATATGATTGTTAAACTTAGTAAAAATTCGATGATGAATTATTATAGTGTTTATCAAGCTTACTTTGCGATTAGCTTTTTTGGTTGAAATATTAATATTTAAATGTTTCTAAACCATTATATTGTAATTTGCTAACTCAATAGGAACATCCAAATCCACATTTTCAATTTTGAATATAGGTATAAATCGAGAAAGCGTTTTCAATCGGTATTGTTTATCATTAGCACCCAATAAACTATACTTATTATAAAAAAAGCCTAAATCTTTGATTTTTTCATTAGTTCAATCTATTCTAGCCTTTTTCTTTGATACAATCAAAACAATTTCCTTAAACTTAAAAAGTATAACCCATCGATTAGTATAATATCTTTGTTTTTATACTTTTGATAACTAGCGTATTAGTTTATTATTAATATTATCGATTGTATCGTTAAATCCAAAAATCCTAACAATGATATATAGATCTTTAGCAAACCGAAAACCCTATTTGAAAATAAACAATAAAGCCAAAGGTTTGCTAATAAAAAATCTTACCCAATGATCCATAATGTTACCCAAATATCCTTTACGTTTACATTAAGTATTCTTTACTTTTTTGATAATAATTATATTATTCTTCAAATAATCTTTTTAAAAAACATCAACAACAAGTTATACCTTATCCCGGATTATATTGATCATCGATTCATTTATAACTTTCTTAAACTTATATTATAGAGTTAATACGAAATAATTAAAGAAAGTGTATACGCTATATTGCAATTCAACAAATCGGTTTTTGCATTATTCCAGAATCTACAAAGAGTAACTGAATTTTTTTGTATACTATACTTTAGCAACGATTAAAGGGACTGCAAATTGTTGATCAGTTTTATTGCGCTCAATCTCCTCAATTAATAAAGATTTTGGTTTATTTATTGTGAAAAACAAAGGGTATAATAAAAATGAGAAATTGTAATATTAAAAAGCAAAGGGATACAAAAGATTTAGTATAAAAGTATAAAGAATCTTGTAAAGAAAATAAGATTTATAAGTACAAAAAAAGCTAAAGAATTAATAGATTAATAAAAAAAACAATTGTTTGAAAACAAAAGAATCAATATCGAAATTAAAGAATTGTAAAGTTAGTGATACAAAAAAGTATAAAAATCGAAATATAGTATATAAAAAAAGTTGTTATTATTAAAGAAAAGAATTGAAATGAAAGGGAAAAGAAAATATTGATATAATAAGAAAACAAATTAAACAAAAGCAACGTGTAATATAAACAATTAATAAAAGAAAACAAATGATTTAATATAAACAAAAAGAAATGGAAATTACTTTATCAATAAAGTAATTGTTTTATTTATTAATAAATAATATTATTTTTAATAATAAATAATTTATTCATTTGAAATAAAATAACAAATTACAAATGGTTTCGAATAATAACCTTGAAGGATTTAACCAATCCATTAAACAATAGTATCGAAGATTTGGTTAACCTATCGAACAATAATATAGGTTGATATTCTTAATGAAACTGGATTTTAAAGCTGGGGCTTTATATCAAATTCGAGGAGTTCAAGATCTTATTTATACAGGTTCTAATTTACAAAAAGGGATTTCGATAACCAGATTAAACTAACAAAGTTAATTTTTTCCAGATATCGAATTATCGTTTATTAATTGATTTATACTTTCCAGAGTTTGTTTAATAAGTTTTTTAAACAAAGAAACCAAAGCTTTCAAAAGATTTTCAATCTCTAAATCGTTATCTTTAAATTTGTTTAGTTTTATTGGAATAGTTATATTGTTACATTAAATGAACTTTTTGAATTTATTGTTTGTATAAGTTTTATATAAACAAATTCTATTCAACTTTTTCAAAATATAAATGCTTTTGTTTGTATTTGTTTTTGTTACTCGATAAAGTCTAAATTATCGATATACAAGTTTTTATTTTTTTGATATACTAATCTTGTTTAATGGATTATTGTATAAAACCATATTGCTTTATTTAATATTCTTTTCTATTACATTGTAATCTTTATTAAAGTATTCCTTTTTATCGAATCGATAACGTTTTTTGTATAATGCAACTTCCTGAACATCTTTATTCCTTATTTCAAATTGGCATATACAAACAATTAATAAATCGGATCTCGTTTTCACAATATCCCAGTCTAAAACTTTTCATATGCAATATTTGGTTTTGATTAATAGAATAGAATACTGATTATAAATTATATAAAAAGGGGTAAAGTTGATAGACTTATAAATAGTAATCTTATTAGCCATTAAAATAGTATTTAAATATTAAAGCTATTTTCCTTTTTTTTTCGTTATTTTAGTTAAACTATTCTTTAATGATTAATATCTATATTCTATTGTTTTGTTTGTTTTCGAGTTGTATATTAAAATCTGGATTTTGTTGATTCTATATTTTGCTGCAAAATATTCTATATAATTTTTGTTTTTAAGCTTTTTATTTACAATAATTTTTCCAAATATATTATATCGATAAACAATATTTCAAAAAAACAACACGATATTTTTCGAATTGATAATACACAAAAGCTTTGCTTTAATTTATTCAAAAAAATTATTATGCAGAACCATCAAGTATTTGTAGTTGTTGTTAATAAGTATATAAATGATATTTAAACCGTATTTGGTTTAATATATACTAATTCAAATCGAATATAATGGCTTTTCTTTAAGATTTAATTTGCGAAATTGATAATTAGAATAAGTTTTGATAAACGCTTTAATTTTTTAAAATATATTTGTTTAATAATATAGTTAATGAATTTTATTGAATATACTTTCTATTTCTTTGTGATTATATATATTATACAAATGAGAGATCAATTTTAAACGTTTATTCTTGTTATCAATAATTTATCGATGAAATATATTCTTTAATCCATTTTTAAACAAACATCTATTTTATATATTGAATCCCAAAGCTCTTTTTTTAAACTTTTCAAAATCTGATATCGTTATATTTATTAGTTTTTGTAGAATTGATAAATAGAAGGCGATTTTCCGATTATCTTTCGAGTATTTGTTGTATAATGTAATATTTTGCGAATTCGTAAAGTTTTGCGAATTATTTATTATTACGACATTATTAAGCTTTTCGGCGATCCAATCATTAATATCTATTTCATCTTCAAAAAGATCAAAAGAACTTCAAGATTGTTTTGATAATTCATTAACAATAATATATAATGCTTCTTTGATATGTTTAATCTTAAAGTTAAACAATCGAATTCAAGCGATCCATTTTATAACCAAAGCTTTAGGTAAATCAATAGTAATACAATTAAATTGTACAATCAAAATTTTAATATTAGTTTCGAGAATGAAATACATATTGTAAAGATCAAATTTAAACTTTTGTAAAGCTTTTAAAATACTACAATATTCTTTTTTAATTGCATTATAATTCCTTTTAATAATATTCTATATTCCATTTTCAAAACGAGCCATCGTTTTTTTTCTATTAAATATTTAATCCAAATAAGCGCTTTATTCTTTAAAATTAGTATCAATATTATAAACAATTTCATTAACCTTTTTCGGATTATTATATTGCAAAGATATAAAAGCAAAAGTATAGGTTAAAGTATACTTTAAAGAATCCATAGCAAATTGTTTTAGTTTTGTTCAAATAAACTTTATATTTTTCTTTAACAATCGATACAAAGGATTTGCTTTTTTGACAAAATTCTTTATTTAAATCCAAAAAAAAATATAAACTTTAAAAAACATCCAAATGTTATACTTATTGAATAATATAAATTAATCGATAATTTTTTGGATTTTTGCATTTGCAGGAGTTCGCTTATCAACGCTATAAACATAACCAATAATCTGGATTCTATTTATATACTATTTTGATTTAACTTTAATTGAACAATTTGCTTTTTTTAATTATTTAAACGTTTTGTTAATGAATTGAATATATTTAAAGATGAAGCGTTTAATTTCATTTTCGATTTTTTTTATATTATAATTATTTAATGAATTTTTGATTCCAATATCATTTAGAAAAAACAATACTATAGTTGGCGAAAGATTGTTTAAGATTTTCAAAACAATTTTGCAAAACTAAACCACTAAGTTTGTTGCTTTTTATAGAAAAGTTATTTATTGTAATAAACTAAGCAAAGTTTGGAATATAATTATATCCCTACTTTTTTTTACTAAAGGAATTTGATTATAATCAGAAAAAAAATCGACCAAAAAAGCAATTATACATTTTACAAAATTTTTAACGAAGGTATCTACATTAAGTGAAAGATTAATATCCCGGATTGTAATCTTGTTCAATTCGATAATAGCATTAATAATTCTGTAAATGTTAAAAGTCTTTTTTTTAACCAAAAACCATAGGTTTCTATATAGTTTTTTGCAATACTTGAATATTCTTTGATTAATGCGATCTTGAAGCATTTTAAAGATTATCTACATTAAAGCTTTTGAAATCGGGAAATCTGTTGTTTGCTATACTATATATAGAACTATATTGATTTTTTAGGGAGACGTAATATTAGATTGCATTTTGCTAATATAAGTTCAATCAAATACTAAAACACTTTTGCGGTTCAAAAGATATAATAACAACAAATCTCTTTTTTATTTAATAAGTATATCTTTATACTTAATTTCCTTTATATGTTTAAAAGTTAATCGATATTTTTCAAGCTTATTGTTAAATCTTAGTATTAAATACTTTTTCTATTTGCTAATAGGTTTTTGATAAAGAAACATTTTCTTATAACATTTAAACCAATTTGCTAATCCTTTAAAACCTTTTTTATCTATATTCGTAAGAATATTGAATAATTGAACTTTGTTAGCTTTATTCTTATATAAAGTATTAATAAGAAATAGAAGATTCTTTTGGAAATCTTTTATTAATACTTTAATTACTAAATATATAGGTTATACAATAACTTAATAATACTTATAAATAAGCTTATTATCGTTTTCGAAAGCAACCAAATATCCAATATATTTTGATTTATTAATATATAAATCTCGCGGATTTGGAAATAGAATACAATCTTTGATTAGTTCTAAATAAATTAACACTTTTTCCAACTATTTACGAAGTTCTAGGTTCAACAATTTGTAACACTTATCAAATGCTATTTGCTTCTTCAAAAGTTCTGCTTTTCGAGGGGGATTTAATATAAGATTATTAATATATTGCTTGCTGGATATATCGGAATCTAATTTTCTTTATTAATATCGAAGAAATGTTTATTGTAGGCCATTTGCAACGTTTAACCACTATACCAAACATTTGTATAATATTCATCATCGTTATCGATAATCGCAATATACTATAAACCATATTGATAATTAAATATAACTTCGCTGATAATAAACTATGATATATTTAATAAAAGCTTGTTTCGAAGATTTTTCATTATATAGATATTGATCATGTTTGTGATTCTATCAAAAGAGACTTTAACATTTCTGTATATACTTATAAGTTTCGATTCGATTATATCGATATTAATAATACTTATATTCACCGGGTTTATTGAAAGATTTAAAGCTATGTATAGTTTATTATTCATTATATTAATAATAAAGTTATTGTTGGGAATGATTTCGATTGGATTTTAATTGTTTAACAAAATCTTGATTATCGATAACTTTTTATAATCTCGATTCATTTTCGAAATATATGCAATTTGATTGTATATTTCCCTTTGATAGTTTAGCAAAGCAACAAAAATTATATTTATTTGTATTAAAGGGTTATATTCAAATGTATTACAATAATTGATTTGTATTTTAATAAACTTTTGGTTTTGAATTATAATAGTATAAGATTCTAAAGTAGCAGATAACATATTATTAATAATTTCGAAAAGTTCTAATATTAATGCTTCGGGTTTTGATAGATTATTAATCTTGATCGATTATCTTTTCCAAAGTTTGGGTATTGTTTTAAACAAAAAGTCGATAAAAATGGAAATTTCAGTTTTAAGAATCAAATATTCAACTTATTCAATTATACTATAATCATTAGTTATAATCGAAAAAACAAGTTTTCTTTTTGGTTTTCTAAAAACAACTTTTTCAATAACAATCAACAAATCTATTTTTGCAGAGTTTTAACTATTCGAAAGCATATTATTTATTGTAAAATCCAGAGTATTGAATAGAAAAAATTTAATCGTTTAAACTTTTGTAAAAATAAAAGCAATAAGTTTTGAAACTATATTTTCGGGTTTTCGTTTTAAAATGGAAATAACTTTTTTTGCTTTATCTTTATTAATATATTGTTCCAATTGCGATGTAATAGGTTTAAACTAAATGGCAATATTAATATATTCCAGAATAAAGCTATTTAAACGAAAAGTAAAGAATAAAATCGAATTAATATTATTAAAGAAATAAATATCATTATTAACAATTTCAATAATATTAACATATTTAACCGATTTTGTATTTAAGTTATTCTTTTTGTTCCACCCATTCATCTTTACATTGGTTAATACAAAATATACTAAAAAACCCATATTTTTATTATAAAAGATTTGAAATGATTTTGTTTAATTCTAATTCTTCCTTTAATATATAACATCGAATCTATTGAAGATGATTTATCCTTTTATACAATACTCTTTGAAAACTGGATAGTTTTTCTTCATAGTATAACTTTTGTCTCCAAGTTATACATTCTAATAATAAAAGCAAAACTTGTTGTAAACTATATTAATCTTTGTTGCTTTATTATTATCGAAAACATTAACAAAGTTGGAAAAAGCCATAGACTTTTCTGTAATAATAGATTTGATTGAAAGTATAATGCTTTTAACAACAAATATCTCGAATGTTTTAATTAGCGAATTTATTTCATTATTATAGTTTTTGGAAGATATAAACTTTTTTTTCTTAGGTTTTTCTACAACTTTTATAATGGTATTAACTATCTCAATATCAATTTTCTTTAGTTAAGCTTTTTTTTCAAAGTCTTTATTATGGTTTAACAGATCCATATACTTTATATAAACCGTGTAGATTGGAATCCAAATCAAAATGTAATATTCCTTCAATAAACTGTTAATTTTATTGGCGAACTTTAATTTCAATCGAATACTTAAGTTTTCCAAAAACAAAAAAGCGATGGTTTCAATAGTAATCTTTTTCTTCGCTATAAGCTAAATTGCAATAAAATTATAGTTTCGGTTATAAGTTAATATATCTTTGGGGTTATACTCTTTCTTTACGCTATATTTAAACATTAGAGTTTGCAAATAGTTTTGGTTATATTTTAATCAAAAAGTGTTTTGTATAGTATACTCCGTTAAAAAGATAAATTTGAAAATCTTTTTTCAATTTCAACCAAATGATTTGTATTCATTTATAATCTTTATATCAAATTGAAAATTATATTTTATTTGCTTAGGAATTCGATAACAGAATTTTTCTTTAGTTATACTATACTTTCGTTTAAGATTCTTTATAACTTTACATCATTCTATTGTATTGATATTATCGAATTATAATATTCCTTTTTTCTCCGCAAATAATAGATTTCTTTTATTGGATTTTATAAAAACTTTGATAAATTCTTTAACATTATTTTTGTTGAGTATAAAAGCATCTTCATTTTGTTTAAAATCTTTTTTAAAATCGGATTTGATTTTAAAAAGAACAATGATTTCAAGCTTTGCTTTCGTAGATTGTTTGCTTTTGGCATTATAGCGTTTGCTTTTACAAAGCTTTAGTTTGCTAGAAAAGCCAGATTGTTTATTATTAATAAATCTATTAGTCTTTTCGATTTTAAAATTTTTAAAGACCATTATATCGAATATAAATACATTAGGACCATTAATAGGTTCGGAAGATATAGTTGATCAACGAAGTATTATAATTTAAACAATTGAATTGTATAAAGTGTAAATGTAGTGTAATTGAAATGTAAATTTTTTTGGTAATATAAATAAAATAATAAAGGAGTGATAAGAATAATATAAACAAAAAAAAAACAAATCTTTGGTAATGAGTAAAGGATTTTGATAATAATAGAATCTTTGTTTACTTCGATATTAATACTTTACGAATTTGCAAAGTATTATTATACATATCTATTGATATTAAAATGTAACATATCGATCGCAATTTGGCTTATACAAATCAATCAAAACAATACTAAATCAATTAAATAGATAATCAAAATATGCTTAAATCCTTTTTAAAAGCTTAGTATTTACTATATCCAAACCTAAAATAAAAATTTTCATGATTGCGTCGAAATTCATTATTGTTTATCGTTTTACAAAGTTTATTCACTTTATATATTAATTTTTAGCGTTTTAATTATAAGTATTTAGTTGAGTTAAAATACAACCAAACCAATTTAATAATTATTTAAAGTTTCAATAAATTGTATTTTTTTTTTTTCAATTTGATTTTCAAATAGCAAATTTAAAAATGCAAAGCTATTTAAAGGCTTTTTAATATTAGTAACAAAGGTTATATAGATAACATATATTGAATTTTTCGAGCTATAAATTATAAAATAGGTTTGATATACAATTTATAAACCAAATTGTTAAACAAAGAAAACTATTACTTTTGGTAATAATTGTTAATCCTATAATCATTTCGCATTATTGTTCGATTTGTAATATAAACATTGTTAAATCTTATCTTTATTGTTGTTACATTTAAATAGTCGATATTGAACAAGAATATAATTGTTTGCGATTTAAGTTTTTTTTCTTCGAGGTATAATCTATTTTGTTGTTTTTGCTTTTTTTTTATTTTTGTTAAAAAATGCAATTCTGTATTATTGTTATTCATAGTTTCTTTGTCAACTTTTTCGGTACTTTGGATTCCCTATAAAGTACTCCGGTATACTAAAAGGAATTTAAAGTTACATATTGCTTTCATAAATAACTAACTTTGAATAAACCTTTATTTTTGTATAAATCATTAATATAAAAAGAAAAAAGGTAAAAAATAGAAACAACAACCAAAAACAACAAAAAGAATGACTTTTTAAAAGAAAGCAATACAACAAAAAAAAAGTAAAAGCTAAGATCAACTAGAACAATCATGAACGATAAAGAAGGGAAAAACAATCAAAACGAACAATCTAAGTTATAATGAACATATACATAATCAAGAAAAGAAATGATAAAAAAGATAAAACTTAATAAACAAAATATAATATAATGATCTAAAATACAGAGTAAAAGGAGTATAAATACTTTTTATAAGAGGCGAGGTCACATGAGGGTGTTAGGTCCGAATGGTCGAAGCCATTCTGTAGTCTCACAGTATATTACAAAACAAATGAAAAAAGCGCGGAAAATAGCGTTGTATATCAAGCATTTTGTCAATACGCAATATAGGCCTTTTGTAGCTTTTTTACAAAAAGCCACTATTATATACGTTCTACTTTCGTTACTATATAGAGCAAAAGCGTAATACTCGGAATAAACAAGATTGAATACGAGTAATAACTATTTATAAAGCATTATAATAAGTATTTATATAGGATCATATATAACGAAAACGAATAAAATGATCAATATAACAACAAAGAGTATATTACCAATCTAAAAAATTACATTTATAGTAATTGGTTTACGCAATACAAGTCTCTCGCTTTGCAAAATAGCTTTAGAATATATTCGTATTAATATAGCTTTTCGATTTAAAAGGCTGGATGTATATCACTCGTTTACTATACATCTAATCGCATTAGAACATTGTATACAATATAGTACAAAGTTATAAACAACGAACCGATTGCTTTTAAAAGCGTTTTATTCAATTCTTTCCTTTCTACACTATACTTTTAGATATAGAATAAACTTTATAAAAGGGATAAATAAGGAAACAATAATAAAAAGCTTTATTGATTAATAAAACGCTTTACCCTTTAATACAATTATTATCTTTTTCGATAAATCTAAATCGTACAATAACGCAAATAAATATATAGATTACAATTATATAATCTACCAAAGATAAGATTTTGTTGCTATTAGCAAAAACGTAATTAATATATTCTTATATATTTTCAACGCAAAAACAATAAACGCTTTGAAAAAGCTACAAAAAGCATTAACATTGCTAATTACTATGGATATACAAAAATGGCTTTATATCGATAGCATTTCGATAATATAATGCAAACACGCAAATGCTTTGGATATTTTACAATGAGCATTCCTAGAAAACTATAAACTTATCGATCAACACGCGATCAAAATACAATAGTCCCTCGGATATTAAAGGATTACCGATAACAAAGCAATAAATAGACTAGTAAATACAAGCGCGAAAAGCGATATAGTAAATCTAAGGCCCATCGCGCAATTAACGATCAACGAGATAAATTCGATAATATAAAGTTTAATCCGCAATGCGATAAACGATTAATAAAGCAAAAACGAGTTTACGCTAATAGAAAGATATTGTAAATAGCAATTGGACTATATATTTAAAAAGCCTATAAAGCTTAAACTTATTAAATCAATATTATATAGACTATTAGCGCTGCGATTTAAATATAGCGATTTTAAAGTTTATTATAAACGTTTCAAATACAAAAACGCAGAAACCCATTGTTTATGCGATAAAGCTAAAACTTTTAAGTATTTCGTTTTTTGCAAGATCTCTATTAAGAGATTCCATTCGTAGCCGTTTAAACCTGCCCGTCTATTAACAATCGCTCAAAAAGGATACGATTATATATAACAACTTTTTGCTTTTCTAAAAGAGTTCAAGCGTTTTGTTGCAATAACACAATATTTCACGTTTTACAATCGAAAGCTTAACGGCACTCCGGATAATATTTAATACAACGTTTTATCCGACTCTTTCTTTACCCCCTTTCCCTTCTTTTTATCCTTTGCTTTACTTCGAAGCTTAATCTAAAGCGCGATTTATAGAGCATAGTATAATACTTTATACAACGATATAAAAGTTGCAATTTAATGTAATAATTGCTTTTTTAGCGTTCTTTACTAATACAATTGCTATATAGCCCGATACTCATTCTCTTTAAATATAACAAGCAAAAACTAACCCCTTTAATGTAGAACGCTTCTTTAAATAGCGGAAAAAGATTGCTCAATAAAATTAAAGTTGTAAAAGATCGTTGAGAGAAAGCGGCTTTAATACTTCAATTTAGCAATATTATATAATATATACTTAAGTGGTGAGCTTCTGGGTTTACAACTCATTAGTATATCATCTGTCTCTAGTACCCTTTAGGAGGTTAAGAGCCTAGCTAGCTTATATAAACGTTAAATATAATAAATAAATAAATAAATAAAAGTAGCTATCCTCCGTAATAAATATTTAATAAATCTATCATTTTCGATTATACGCTATATAGCTTAAAAGACTTTTTTGCATTTTGATATAAAAAGTTTATAAGTATACTCATCAATTTGAAAATGATAAAATGCAAAGAAAAGCTTTGCATTTTTATATCTTTTGATTTTCATATATTTATTTTGTTCTTTGTTAACGATATTCAAATGATTTACTATAAAAGATATAAATATCAAAAAGATCAAATAATGAATGAAATTAAGATTAGATATAAGCTTAAAGATTTCGGCGATATTTAATGGTTTTTAAGGATTCGAATTACTAGAGATTAACAATTTAAGAAATTGTGGTTAATACACGATATTTATATCGATAAAATCGCTTGCAAATTTGGTTTTACAAAAGAAAAAGCAACTATACTACTTCCAATTATAGTATTCGAAAAAAATAAAAATATAACTTTTTTTTTTAAAGTAAAGAAATATTAGAAAAAAGTTAAATCAATCTTATATTCGGCTATAACAATTAAAGCCGATTGAGTTTTCTTTTTTTCCAAATTAAACGAATATTGTAAAAGGGAAGAAAGTAAGGGGTAGAAACAACAATCAAAAACAACAAAAAGAATGGTTTTCTGAGAGAGAGCAATACAACAAGAAGGGAGTAAAGACTAGGGTCAATTAGAATAGTTATGAACGATGGAGAAGGGAAGAACAATCAGAATAATCTAGATTATAATGGATATATATACAATTAAGAAAGGGGGAGGTAAAGAAAATAAAACTTAGTAAACAAAATATAATATGGTAATCTAAGATATAGAGTGAAAGGAGTATAAATACTTTTTATAAGAGGCGAAGTTATGTAAAGGTGTTAGATTCGAATGATTAAAGCTATTCTATAGTTTTATATTTCTTTTTATTTTATCTATTAATCAATCTCGATTAACCAAGGATAAAAAACAAAAAAAAATCGTGAAAACAAGTTCAATCAAGTCTATATATTAATAAATAAGCCAATATACCCACCCCGCTATACCAATAAAATGTTTCAACAAAATTCATCAATTCAATATTCTTTAGTATTGGCTGTTATACTTTATGAATTCGCAAAATATCTTTTTGCAAATCCATTATACTTCGAATCCATTATTTCGATTACAATTATTTGCTTTGCGTAGCAAACGATTCTTTTAATATACAAAACGGTTTTGGTTTGTGAGTAAATTGTTGTAATAATTTCTTTTCCTTAATGTATTGTTTTTTCTTCGAAGATTCTGAATTTTTATTATCTTTAAAAGATTTGTTTTGAGAATTATGAATATTGAGGCTTAGGGAATGCAAACGATTAAACTCTTAACTATTAAAAGTAAAATGGGAAAAAGTAATGAATTTTTCACTTATAAAAAAATCAATATTTAGTTTTGATATATAAACTATCGTTGAGTAATTAAAAAATAAATGTTTTCTATATATTTTTTTTTGTTTTTCCATTTTTTTAAAAGTTTGTATAAAAAGAGCTAAAGTATTTTTCTTCAATTTTTTGTATTACAAATTGAATTGCTTTTTCGATTTCTATAACAATTCCAAAACGTTTTTTTTTATCAATGTATTATTCCAAAACAAAATTCTTATAAATATTTGTTTAATAGGATGTGCAAAAGATACGCGAGTATTTATTAGAAAATTAAATATTACAAATCTTCCTTTTTTCGATATATTCTTATTAAAGATTGGTACTAAATTATAATATGATTTAAGTATCGCTGAATATAATATATCATTTTCAAAAAAGAGCAAAAATTGGTTGTTGTTGTTATATATTACAATTATATAAGGAATTATAGAAGTATATAAAAGTTTAATGCTTATAGCAACTATACTAATTTTAACAATTGTTTTTGAGGCTAATATATTTATTGGATTTATAATAACTTTTTAGTTCAACTCTGTATTCTTTTTTATAACCTTATAATCCTTGAAGTTAGTTTTGAATAACAATGATTACTATTCTTCAATACCAAACAACAAAGCTTTAAAGAAAGCTTTAATTGATTTAATCGATTAAAAAATGTTAGCTTTCTCCGCCAAAATAGAAAAAGAACAGGCTTAATGTTCGATTTTATAATTATTATAAAAAACAAAGAATATAATTACGCTATATAAATTGCGCTTCTTTTTTAAGCCAAAAATGTTCAAAATATTGCTATATATAAATAAATGATTAGAATTTCCAGTCGAAATATACTTTATTATAAGGAAAGGAATTATCAATAAACAATACTCTTTATTAAGTTTTTGTAAAATTGTTTTTTGCTAAAAAGCTAAATTAACGCATACAATTTGTTATATTGAAAAGAAATAAATTGTATATAAAAAGCTATAATCCTTTTCTTTTCAGTAACAATAGTGTTGATATATCTTGATCAAAGTTCGAATATTATTTTTAATCGAATTGTTAAGAATATTTGGTATCGAAGTCAAAATTCAAATAAATCTTATCAATAATAGCACTTTGTAAACGTTCAAACGTATAAAAAGATCTATTATATTAGAAAAAAGCTTTTGAAAAGTTAACAAACCAAAAATTTATTAATATCAAGCCTTTTTCGCAATAGTATAAAATTTGAATCAATTATAAAACTTTTTAAAAATACGTATTTTATTAATTATATCTCTTTTCGTACAAACTTTTATTAATCTGTTATCAAACTCCTTCACTTTGTGATAAACAATTTCCAAGCCAAAAATATTTGTTAATTGTTGAATATGATATAAATATATATTTGGCGGATAGCAAACAATTAGTTTAGTTATTTAATGCTATTCGATTTGTTTAGCGATATATTTTTTTAATAAAGCTTGAAACTATACGAGATTGTTGTTAATAATTGCAAAGGGATATTTGTATATTTTAAAGGTAATATACTTATTGATCTTTTAATGTTCAATAATATAATTGCTAAGCTTAGTAAAAGTTCGATAATGAATTATTATAGCATTCATCAAGTTTGCTTTGTGGTTAGCTTTTTTGACCGGAATATTAATATTTAAGTATTTCCAAACCATTATATTATGATTTGTTAATTCAATAGAAACATTCAAATCCACATTTTCAATCTCGAATATAGATATAAATCGAGAAAGCGTTTCTAATCGATATTGTTCATTATTAGTATTCAATAAATTATACTTATTATAAAGAAAACTCAAATCTTTAGTTTTCTTATTAATCTATTTCATTTTAATCTTTTTTTTCGATACAATTAGAACAACCTTTTTGAACTTAGAAGGTATAATTTATCGATCAATGCGATATCTTTGTTTTTGTGCTTTTGATAATCGGCGCATCAATTTACCATTGATATTATCGATTGTATTTGTAGATTCGAAAGTTCTAATAATGGTATATAGATCTTCAACAAACCGAAAACCTTATTTGAAGATGAGCGATAAAGCCAAAGATTTATCAATAAGAAATCTTGTTTAATAGTTTATAATATTACCCAAATATCTTTTATGTTTGTGTTAAGCATCCTTTATCTTTTTGATAACTATAATGTTGTTTTTCAAATATTCTTTTTGAGAAATATCAATAACAAACTATACTTTATCCCGGATTATATCGATCATCGATTCATTCATAACTTTTTTAAACTTATATTACAGAATCAATACAAAATGATTAAAAAAAATGTATGCACTATATTGCAATTCAACAGGTTGGTTTTTGCATTATTCCAGAATTTGCAAAAGATAATTAAATTTTTCTATATATTATATTTCAACAACAATTAAAGAGATTACAAATTGTTGATCGGCTTTATCGTATTTAATCTCTTTAGCTAGCAAAAATTTTAGCTCATTCATTATAAAAAATAAAAGATATAACAAAAGTAAGAAATTGTAATATTAAAGAGCAAAAGGATATAGAAGATTTAATATGAAAGCGTAGAGAATTTTGTAAAGAAAATAAGATTTATAAATACAAAAGAAACTAAAGAATTAATAAATTAATAAAAAAAAATAATTGTTTAAAAATAAAAAAATCAATATCAAAGTTGAAGAATTGTAAAGTTGATGATACAAAAGGGTGTGAAAATCGAGGTATGGTATATGGAAAATATTGTTGTTGAAGGAAAGGATTAAAGAAGAAGAGAAAAGAAAGTATTGATATAACAAAGAAACAAATTAAACAAAAACAACGCGTAATATAAATAATTAATAAAGGAAAACAAATGATTTGATATAAACAAAAGAAAATGGAAATTACTTTGTTAGCGGGGTAATTGCTTTATTTACTAATGAATAATATTGTTTTTGATAACAAATGATTTATTCATTTGAAGTGAAGTAATAGATCATAAGTAGTTTTGGACGATAACCTTGAAAGATTTAGTTAATCCATTAAACAACAATATTAAAGATTTGGTCAACCTATTGGACAACAATATAAACTAACATCTTTAATGAAACTGGATTTTAAGATTGAGGCTTTGCATCAAATTCGAGGAGTTCAAAATCTTGTTTATACAGATCCTGATTTGCGAAAAAGGATTTCGATAATTAAATTAAATTGGCAAAGCAATTAATTCTTTTTAAATATCGGATTATTATTTACTAATTAATTTATACTTTCTAGAGTTTATTTAATAAATCTCTTAGATAAAAAAACTAAAGTTTTTAAAGAATCTTTAATTTCCAAATTGTTATTTTTAACTTTGTTTAGCTTTATTGAAATAGTTATATTGTTATATTAAATAAACTTTTTAAGTCTATTGCTTGTATAAATTTTATACAAATAAGTTCTATTTAGTTTCTTCAAGATATAAATGTTTTTATTTATATTTGCTTTTGTTATTCGATAAGATCCAAACTATCGATATACAAGTTTTCGCTTTTTTAATATATTGATTTTGTTTAATGAATTATTGTATAAAACTATATCGCTTTGTTTAATATTCTTTTCCATTATATTGTAATTTTTATTAAAGCGTTCTTTTTTATCGAGTTGATAATGTTTTTTGTATAATACAGCTTTTCGAATATCCTTATCCTTTATTTCAAATTGGTGTATGCGAATAGCCAACAAATCGGATCTCGTTTTTATAGTATCCCAATCTAAAACTTTTCATATACAATATTTAGTTTCGATTAATAGAATAGAATATTAATCATAAATTATATAAAAAAAAGTAAAGTTGGTAAATTTATAAATAATAATTTTGTTAGTTATTAAGATAGCGTTTAGATGTTAAAACTACTTTTCTTTCTTTTTCGTTGCTTTGGCTAAGCCATTCTTTAATGATTAATGTTTACGTTTCATTATTTTGTTTGCTTTCGAGTTGTATATTAAAATCTAAACTTTGTTAATTTTGTATTTTGCCGCAAAATATTCTATATAATCTTTGTTCTTAAACTTTCCATTTACAATAACTTTTCCAAATATACTATATCAACAAACAACATTTTAAAGAAACAATACAATATTCTTTGAGTTGATAATATACAAAGATTTTGCTTCGATTTATTCAGAAAAATTATTATATAAAACCATTAAGTATTTGTAATTGTTATTAATAAGCATATAAATGACATTTAGACTATATTTGGTTTAACATATATTGATCTAAATCGGATATAATAGTTTTTCTTTAAGATTTGATTTGCGAAATTAACAATTAGAACAAGTTTTAACAAACGCTTTAATTTTTTGAAATATATTTGTTTAATAATATAATTAATAAATCTTGTTGAATATGCTTTCTACTCTTTTGTAATTATATATATTATATAAATAAAAGATCAATTCTAAGTGTTTATTTTTGTTATTAATGATTCATTAATGAGATATATTCTTTAATTCATTTTTGAATAAACATTTATTTCGTATATTAAATTTCAAAGCTTTTTTTTTGAACTTTTCAAAATCTAATGTTGTTATATCTATTGGTTTTTGTAGAGTTGATAAATAGAAGGCGATTTTCCGATTATCTTTTGAGTATTTGTTGTACAATACAATACTTTGCGAATTTGTAAAGTTTTGTAAGTTATTTATTGTTACAATGTTGTTGAGCTTTTCAATGATCCAATCATCAATATCCATTTTATCTTTAAGAAGATTAAAAGAATTTTAAAGTCGTTTTAATAATTCATCGGTAGCAATATATAATACTTCCTTAATATATTTAACTTTAAAATCGAACAATCGAATCCAAACGATTCATTTTATAACCAAAGCTCCAAATAAATCAGTAGCAATACGATTGAATTATACAACCAAAACTTTAACATCAATCTCGAGAATGAAATACATATTGTAAAAATCAAATCTAAACTTTCGTAAAGCTTTTAGAATACTATAATATTCTCTTTTAATTGCATTGTAATTCCTTTCAATAATATTTCATATTCCATTTTTAAAACAAACCATTGTTTTTTTTCTATTAAGCATTTAATCCAAATAAACACTTTATTCTTTAAAACTAACGTCAATATTATAAACAATTTTATCAACCTTTTTTGGATTATTGTATCGTAAAAACATAAAAGCAAAAGTGTAGATTAAAGTATATTTTAAAGAATCCATAGCAAATTGCTTTAATTCTATTCAAATAAACTCTACACTTTTTTTCAACAATCGATACAAAGAATTTGCTTTTTTAACAAAGTTTTTTATTCAAATCCGAAAGAAAACATAAACTTTAAAAAACATTCGAATATTATATTTATTAAATAATATAAGCCAATCAATAATCTTCTGAATTTTTATATTTGTAAGAATTCGTTTATCAATATTATAAATATAATTAACAATCTGGATTCTATTTATATATTATTTTGATTTAATTTCAATTGAATAACCCGTTTTTTTAATTGTTTAAACGTTTTGTTAATGAATTAAATATACTTAAGGACGAAGTATTTAACTTTATTTTTGATTTCTTTTATATTATAATTACTTAATAAACCCTTAATCCCAATATCATTTAGGAAAAGCAATATTATAATTAACAAAAAATTGCTTAAGATTTTCAAAACAATTTTACAAAACTAAATCATTGAGTTTGTTGCTTTTTGTAGAAAAATTATTTATTATAATAAATTAAACAGAGTTTGGAATATAGTTATATCTCTATTCTTTTTTGCCAAAGAAATTTGATTATAATCAAAAAAGAAATCGATTAAAGAAGTAATTATATATTCCACAAAATTTTTAATAAAAGTATTTATATCAAATGAAAGATTAATATCCCGGATTATGATTTTGTTCAATTTGATAATAATATTAATGATTTTGTAAATACTAAAGGTTTTTTTCTTAACCAAAAACCATAGGTTTCTATATAGCTCTTCGCAATACTCGAATATTCCTTAATTAATGCGATTTTAAAGCATTTTAAAGATTATTTACACCAAAGCTTTTGAAATCGGGAAACCTGCTACTTATTATACTATATACAAAACTATATTGATTTTCTAAGAAAACGCGATATTAGATTACACTTTGCTAATATAAGTTTAATCAAATATTAAAGCATTTTCGTAGTTTAAAAGATACAATAATAATAGATCTTTTTTTTATTCAATAAATATATTTTTATGTTTAATTTCCTTTATGCGTTCAAAAGTTAATTAGTATTTTTCAAGCTTATTGTTAAATCTTAATATTAAATACTTTTTCTATCTGCTAATAGGTTTTTAATAAAAGAATATTTTTTTGTAACGTTTAAATCAATTTATTAATCCTTTAGGATTTTTTCCATTTATATTCGTAGAAACATTAAATAATTGAACTTTGTTAGTTTTGTTCTTATACAAAATGTTGATAAAAAATAAAAAATCTTTTCGAAAATCTTTTATCAATGTTTTAATATCACGAAGGATAGCTACGAATATATGAGAGGATATCTGAAAGGGATAAAGGTATAGGTATAAAACAATGATTGTATTATTGTTTGTTCTTCTAAATATAGGATTCATTTGTTCTTATATACTATATATATATGATTATATATAATTATACGTGATTATTGTATAGTTTTGTAATTATAAGGATTTACAATACTACGAATTATGATGTTCTCGTATAACAGTAATTACAGGCTTAGTTAGTCGATAAGCCAAGCTTAGTTGATATACCGGTGCTCCTAGCGCCGATAGATCAAAAACGGTTAGTGTGTTTGTGCGCTTTTGCGTATATATGCTTTTAGTGTGCTCGGGCATCATAGCGTATATATGCTTTTTATAGTGCTCGTGTACCTACTACCGGAAGATCCAAGTAATACGTAAGAGCATGATGTTTAGTAAACACGTGCTTCTTACGTGCCTTACGCTCTCAGCGTGACATTTAATTATTGAATACATAAGTTATATAATGATTCGATGATACTTATAGATAAACTTATCATCGTTTCCGAAAACAATCAAATATTCAATATATTCTGGTTTATTAATATATAAATCTTGTGGATTTGAAAATAGAATATAATCTTTGATTAGTTCTAGATAAATTAACACTTCTTTCAACCATTTACAAAATTCTAAGTTTAACAATTTGTAATACTTGTTAAATACCATTTGCTTCTTCAAAAGTTCTATATCTCGAAGGGGATTTAATATAAGATTATTAATATATTGCTTGTTGAATATACCGGAATCTAGTTTTCCTTATTAATATCGGAGAAATGTTTATCGTAAACCATTTACAATGTTTGTTTGCTATATTAAACATTTGCATAATATTCATCATCGTTATCGATAATTGTAATATACTATAAACTATATTGGTAATTAAATATAACTTCGCCGGCAATAAACTATAGTATACCTAATAGAAACTTATTTCGAGTATTTTTTATTATATAAATATTGATTATATTTATAATTTTATTGAAAAAGACTTTAATATTTTTATATATGCTCATAAGTTTCAATTCGACTGTATTAATGTTAATAACATTTATATTCACCAAACTTATTGGAAGGTTTAAAGTTATACACAATTTGTTGTTTATTATATTGATAGTAAAGCCATTATCAAGAATGGTTTTGATTAAGCTTTGATTGTTCAACAGAATCTTAACCATTAGTAGCTTTTCACAATCTCGATTCATCTTCAAAATGTATACAACTTGATTATACATTTTTTTTTAATAATTTAACAAAACAGCAAAAACTACATTTATCTATACCAAGGGGTTGTATTCAAACGTATTACAATAATTGATTTATACTTTAATAGATTTTTGGTTTTGAACCATAACAATATAGAATTCCAAAATAGTAGATAATATATTATTAACAGTTTTGAAAAGTTCTGATATTAATACTTCGGGTTTTAATGAATTATCAATTTTAGTTAATCATCTTTTCCAAAGTTCGAGTATTATTTTAAACAGAAAACTAATAGAAATAAAAACTTTAATCCCAAAGATTAAATGTTTAACTTATTCAATTGTACCATAACCATTGATTATGATCAAAAAAATAAATTTTCTTTTTGATTTTCTAAAAACAACTTTTTTAATAACAATCAGCGAATTTATTTTTACAAAGTTTTAATTACTCGGAAGCGTATCATTCATTGTAAAATCTAAAGTATTAAATACAGAAAATTTAATTGTTTAAACTTTTGTAAAGATAAAAGTAGCAAATTTTGAAACCATATTTTCGGGTTTTCGCTTTAAAATGGAAATGATTTTTCCTACCTTATCTTTGCTAATATATTATTCAAATTGCGATATAGCAGATTTAAACTAAATGACAATATTAATGTATTCTAGGATAAAGCTATCTAAACGAGAAATAGAGGATGAAATTGAATTGATATTGTTAAAAAAATGAATATCATTATTAACGATCTCAATAATATTAATATATTCAATCGATTCTAAATTTAAATTATTCTTTTTGTTTTATTTATTTATTTTTATATTAACCGTTACAAAACGTACTAAAGGACTTATGTTCTTATTATAAAAGATTTAAAATGGTTTTGTTTAATTCTAATTCTTCCTTCAATATATAATACCAAATCTATCGAAAATGATTCATTCTTTTATACAATGTTTTTTGAAAACTGAACAATTTTTCTTTATAGTATAGTTTTTATCTTTAAGCTATATATTTTAACAATAGAAATAAGATTTGTTATAAACTATATTAATCTTTATTGCTTTATCATTATCAAAAACTTCAATAAAGCTAGAAAAAGCCATAGACTTTTCTACAATAACAAATTTGATTAAAGATGCAATACTTTTAGTAACAAATATTTCGAATGCTTTAGTTAACGAATTTATCTTATTATTATAATCTTTAGAAAATATAGATTTCTTCTTTTTAAGTTTTCCTATAACTTTTATAATAATATTAGTTATCTCAATATTAATCTTCTTTAATCGAACTTTTTCTTCAAAATCTTTATTATGGTTTAACAAATCTATATACTTTATATAAACTATATAAATCGGTGCCTAAACCAAAATATAACGTTTTTTTAATAAACTGTTAATCTTGTTAACAAATCTTAATCTCAATTGAATGTTTAAGTTTTCCAAGAATAAAAAGGCGATGGTTTTAATAATAATCTTTTTTTTCGTCATAAACCGAATTACAATAAGATTATAGCTTTGGTCATAAATCAACATATTTTCGAGGTTATACTCTTTCTTTACGCTATACTTAAATGCTAGAGTTTACAAATAGTTTTGGTTGTACTTTAATCAAAAAATGTTTTATACAATATACTTCGTTAAAAAAACAAATTGAAAGATCTTTTTTCAATTCCAACCAAATGATTTGTATTTATTTATAACCTTTATATTGAGTTGAAAATTATACTTTATTTATTTAGAAATTCGATAATAAAACTTTTTTTTAATTATATTATATTTTCATTTAAAATCTTTTATAGTTTCGCATCATTTCGTTGCATTGATATTATCGAATTATAACATTCCTTTTTTTTTCGCGAATAGTAGATTTTTTTTATTGGACTTCATAAAAACCTTAATAAACTTTTTAATATCATTTTTATTGAATATAAAGACATTCTAATTTTGTTTAAAGTTTTTTTTAAAATTGAATTTAACTTTAAAAGAAATAATGATTTCAAACTTTGCTTTTGCAAATTGTTTGTTTTTAATATTATAACGCTTGCTTTTACAAAACTTCAATTTATTAAAAGGGTTAAATTGTTTGTTATTAATAAACCTATTAATCTTTTCGACTTTAAAATTTTTAAAGGCCATTGTATCGAATGTAAATACATTGGGATCATTGATAGGTTTAGAAAACATAATTAATCAACGAAATATTATAACTTGAACAATTGAATTATATAAAATGTAAATGTAGTATAATTGAAATATAAATTTTTCGATAATATAAATAAAATAATGAAAGAATGATAAAAATAATATAAACAAAAGGAAAAATAAATCTTTAATAATAAATGAAGGATTTTGATAGCGATAGAATCCCCGTTCATTTCAATGTTAATACTTTACAAATTCGTAAAGTATTATTGTATATATTTACCAACGCTAAAGTATAATACATTGATTGTAACTTGGCTTATACAAATCAATCAAAACAACGCTAAATCAATTAAGTAGATAATCAAAATATGTTTAAATCCTTCCCGAAAGTTTAATATTTGCTATACTCAAACCTAAAATAAAATTTTTACGATTGCGTTGAAATTCATTATTGCTTATTGTCCTACAAAGTCTATTTATTTTATATACTAGTCCTTAGCGTTTTAATTACGAATACTCAATCGAGTTAGAATACAATTAAATCGATTCAATGATTATTTAAAGTTCCGATAGATTATACTTTTCCTTCTTCAATTTGATTTTCAAATTTAAAGATACAAAACCATTGAAAGTTTTTCAATATCAATAATAAGGGTTATATAAACAGTATGTATTAAATTTTTCGGATTGTGAACTATAAAATAGGTTTAATATACAATTTATAAACCAAATCGCCAAATAAAGAAAACTATTGCTTTTGATAATAATTATCAATTTTATAATCATTTTATATTATTGTTTAATTCGTAATACAAACGCTATCAAATCTTATCTTTATCGTTGTTACATTTAAATGATCGATATCGAATAAAAATACAATTGTTTATAATTTGGGTTTTTTTTCTCCGAAGTATAATTTATTTTATTATTTTTGCTTTTTTTTTATTTTTATTAAAGGATATAATTCTATATCATCATTATTCATAGTTTCTTTATTAACTTTTCCAATACTTTGGATTCCCTACAAAGTACTTTGGTATACCGAAAGGAATTTAAAATTGTATATTGCTCTTATAAATAACTAACTTTGAATAAACCTTTGTTTCTATATAAATCACCAATATAAAAGGGAAAAAAAATGAAGAGTAAAAACAACAACCAAAAACAATAAAAAGAATGGCTTTTTAAAAAAAAGCAATACAATAAAAGGGGAATAAAGGCTAAGGTTAATTAGGATGATCATGGATAATAAAGAAAGAAAGGATAATCAGGATGATTTAAATCATAATGAATATATATACAATTAAGAAAAAGAAAAATAAAGAAAATAAAACTTAATAAATAAAATATAACATAATGATTTAAGATATAGAGTAAAAAGAGTATAAATACTCTTTATAAAAGGCAAGGTTATGTAAAGGTGTTAGGTCCGAATGGTCGGAGCTATTCTGCAGTTTTATAATATAGTATTAACTTTTCAAAGAATCATTTTATAGCAACAAATTATTGTATTGTATATCTATACGGATTTCGGTATTTCTTTATTTGTTATAAGAATAATTATATATCTTAAATGATAACTTTTTCAAATACTTCTTTTGCAAATGATATAGTTATTTAAAGATTCTTTTAAAGCTATATAATTATATTGTATAATAATGCTATTATATGAAAAGCCATAAAACAAAATATAATTATTATCTTGATTATAAAAATAAAACTTTTAAGTATAAAAAGATCGATTAAAAAAGCAATAGTAATATTGCGACTTTTAAAAAAGATTAGGGTATTAATAAAAAAGCTTATTAATATCTTTTGCAACAATATTTAAACAATTCGATTAATTGTTGATAAAAATAAAAGAATCTTTATTAAACTTAAATACATAGATATTCAAAATATATGGCTTTGTTAAGAATATGCTAATAAACGATTCTTAATCATGTATCTATCAATTGTTGATATGCCGGTAAACGGGCTTATCAAAAATCTTATTTAATAGAAGTTTGAATATTTTGTTAAATTAATTAATATATAGAACGTAAAGAACAAAATTATAAAGATTATTAAATAATTAGGAATCATATAATATTCAAATTACAACCAGTATAACCAACAAAAAATTAATATTATAATACTTTCTTTATACTTCATTATCATTAACTCTATTTTCTACTTCTACCTCTAAAGAAGCTTATTTACAAGCAATCTTTTCATTACCATTATTTATCTTTTTCTTTTTCCTTTTCCTTTTTGTCACGAGTAAACTATCACGGTGTTATACCGCTGTGCGGACATATACTATTTACTAGTATATATACCCAAATTAGCCATATGTTCGATATGGCGCGTCATTTTGGCATGATACATTGATTAGTTTAACAAAGCAAAAAAAACACATAATAAATTTATTTGTTTAATCAATACCTTTCATTTCACATTATACGACGACGCAGTACATCCCGCCACCGGTAGATACGCGCGACGATACTCTGCGAAATTCGTAAAGTATTGACGCCCGCGAGAGATACACGGAGTACGCTCTTCCAGCCAGAATGGCGAAAACGAACTTTGCCATACTTGCGAAAGCGACGCGAATGGCCGATAGCGATTATATACAATAACGCAATTTGCTTTCGCCTACCCCCTTCCAATTACAAGCTAAGATTAAAACAAAATTTATAATTATTCTCTTTATTGTATTTAAAAAACCGGAAAGATTAATAGCTTTTCAAAAAGTTAACAAACTTTTATAGAAAATCAAATAACAAATAATAATTCATCGCAAATTTATAATTGTATTTGTAAACTCTTTGGAAAAGATTATAAAAACTTTTATTTAAAAAAAGATACATACTATCCTATTTATTCAAAAAGCGATTTTAGTATATATAGCAAACGTTTTTATAATAAGCGTAATATTTAAAAACAAAAAAAGCTTTAAAATCTTTAAAGCAAAGAAAACAACAACTTTGCTTTTTATAACCTAAGCGGGAATTGTTAAAACCTTCAAAATCGGCGGCTCTTTAACTATTCTTTAGAATAAAACCTTTAAAGCAAACTTTGTAAGGAAAACTATTGTTAAAGCGATAAAAATAAATAAACGCATCTTAACGAAATACGCCTTTTTTGCGGATTTATATTGCGATAACCCTTTTTTGATTTGAAAGAACCTAATTAAAGCTATCTCGGATATTAAGAACAAAGATATTCTAAAGATAATAAAATATAAAACGGGTTAAATATTATACTCTAAATCCTTTGAAATAAAGAATATTTTGATGAAGAATATTAATAAATCAAAGATCTATAAAATTATTAAAGTTATACATTTAAATCTTTCAGAAACGTAATATAGTTATTATATAAAGCAAATACTAAAAACTTTGTTTAACGCAATCGATAAACAAATAAAAATTACAAAAAAGATAATAAAGAAAAAAGCTTAGATTTAAACCAATATTATTTTGGTTAAATGCTTTAAAAGCTTTAAAAGTAAAGCGGAAATTGTTTAAGTTATTAATTTTATTACTTCAACTCTTCTTTTCCGATTATTCGAAGTTACCCCTCTCTTTTCTTTTCTCCCCCTTCGCAACTAAATAAAGTTTCACAAATAAGGTTATTAAACCTATTACAATATCTATCGCTACATAAAGCCAGCGCACTACAATAATTGCAATATCGCTAAAGTTAAACATTAAAAGTTAATATATAAATTATACGCAATATTTGCGAAATGCAACAATTATTATAATCCGTTCTCAATAAGGCACAAAGGCTACCCGTTGACACCCCGTAATACAACCGAAAATAAACTATAGTATAATTTGACCAAAGTTTAAATAGAATTGATTTATAAAAACAATCGAGCGGTTCAGAAAGTGTATACCTCAAATATAGTTACAAATATTGTATAAACGATGTATACTTTTCAAATAAAGGTTTGAAGTTTTGTATGTTAAAGTACGCAAAGTATTACAAGCTTTATAACTTTGTTAAACGTTGCCCGGATTCCGATGTTTATTTATATTGAAATTCAAATATCAATAATTTCAAAGAAAATAAACGATAATGCAAAATGTACAACAAATATATTAACATTGCAAAATAAAGCATTAAAATGCTTTAAAGCAACCTTAAGCCAAATAAACTTTAGGTTTTTATTGCGCAACAATATATATAGAGTATACGCAGAAAATGCGATAAATATAAACAACAACAATATTGCCGCGATTTTGCAATTAATTAAAGCTACTAATCTTCGCGTTAATAAATAATAACTCGAACTAATGCAACAACAAAAACTATAAAGAAAACCTTATCCCATATATACTAATAATATAAACAAATATAGAGAAAAGCGCAAGGGTATATAATGTATTGCTTTAACTTGTTTACAAGAATAAGGCGGATATAGTATATGTTATCATGCGATAGTATGATATAAGTCACGGTAGTGGGAATCGAGAGACAATACAAAAGTATGGTTTAATAGTATAGGTAGTGGGAACTAGATTCATATGATAGAGAAAAGCTTGATTGACTTAACCTCAAACTCTAATAGCTAGAGATCTATATATAAATGTAATATAAAGCAGTAATAGTATTTTGGTAAAAGTATTACCTCGGTAAAGGATACGTAGCCTCTATTATGGTGGGGCTAGTATACCCAAATACGGATAAGCAAGAGGAGTAAGGAATGTGCTAGAAGTACAGGAATAACACCAGGGATAGCCATATCCCGTGACATATGTTTAAAAGCTATAAAGTTTATCGAGCATCAAAACGCAGAATCACCCAGTATATAAATATTACGCTCTTTACAATTCGTAGGAACTAGAAAAAGCGATTAAAAAAGAAACCAAAAGGTTAAGAATTATAATGTATATACAGCGAGAGATCGCTATATAAGCGCAACAACGATATGAAGAACGCAATAGAAATGTAATATAGCTTGAAATTAACGGTTATCATATAATAAACGTTTATCGCAAACCTAATACCATTACAATGATAAACTATATGATAAGCATTACTTTAATACTTTATATATTACTTAAAAAGAACTTCAACGCGAAATACAATATGTACAAGCTAGGGGTATTATCAACTATTCAAAAAGCTACATTCTCTAAATAGTCTCAAAATATTAATATAAACTTTATCAGCGAAATAGGGATATTTATTTATTGCACAGAGTATATAATTAACCTTACTTTCTTTAATATACCCTTCGCGAAGATAATAGTACACCGGGATATAGATTACGGGTTAGATCATTTTATACAAATCATTATTATCCCGAGGCAAGGGATAATACTCAATAAACGTATTGGATATAAAGTTATCAAAAATAGTTTATATACTTTTGTTAGTTTTATAGAAAACAAAGTTTATTGGTTATCGAAAATTGGATTTATTATTACGGATACAAAGCTTAATATAGTTATAAAGCGATTTATAAATTTGTTTCAACACGCAATATAGATTATAAAGCAATCGATAGGTAACCGGGTATGCTTAACATTTTAATGAATCGACGAAAACGCAACAGCGTATAGTTTTTATAAACGCTTTAATAAAACTTTCGAGAATAGAAAACGGATGTTTAACGCAATTTACAAAACAAAAAAAAAGTATTGGAGAAAAATAATCAATAATGCATTAAAAAATGCGGATTTGTATAAAGTAATAGATTGGTACAAAATAGTTCTTTCTTTTAAAGCTTCGCCTTTAATAATGAATAATTAATTAATCGAAGATACAAAAAAGAAAATATAAATATTATTGAACAAGGTATTGTATAGGTATAATAGTATAAACGATTTAAAAGCGAACCCGATATTGAAAAATTGCACCTCTACTCTTTCTTAGAATATTGCCATATCCTTGAAGAAGATAAAACGAAACATTATCAAAGTCTTAAATATTTTACTAAAAATTGACAAAGTTATAGTTTAGCTATTAAAAGCCTATTGGAGTAGTATTAAGGAATATATACGCAATCTTTTCGAATATTGTTTCAAAAGAAACTATTATCCCAAAGCTTAGCGATTAATTGAAGTAGTTATATTGCCCAAAATCGATAAGAAAGATAAAACCTTTGTTCGCTTGTAGTATTCAATAATTTTACTATTCTGCGTAAGTAAAGACTTGAAAAGGATTATTGCGAAACGAATAATATAAACATTATTAACGTATAGCATATTAAGCCTTTAACATTACAAAGCTCTATTTAAACATTTGGCTATAAATCTAGTTATAGCATTTGTATACGATATAAAATATACTTTTGCTAAAAAGCGAAAGGTTACATTAGTTACAATGGATATACAAAATACGTTCGATATACTATTACCCCGATAGCTATTGAAACAAATACAAAATCAAGATTAGTTTATAGCTTTTTTGAAAATGATTTGTTTATTTTTACAAAAGCGCAAAATGATGGTTAAACTCGAAGATGTTTATACAAACAAATCCTAAATATAATATAAAACTCTTCAAAGTTCGTTTTTGTTCCCAATGCTTTATATACTTTATTTAGCGAAACTTTTAAACCAAAATCAAACTTTTCGTTTTGAATACACGGATAATATTACATTTTATAAAATGAACAATACATTGAAAAAGAACGTTATAGTAATCGCATAGGATATACAATAAATTAAAGCATAAGGATCGGCCAATAAAGTTATTTTCATATTGGAAAAACTTAAAATAATGTATTTTATTTGCAAATATTATATATATACCTCGAAAATGGTTATTTCCTTTACTTTAACGATACGATTTACAATAAACGCGCTAGGCAATACAAAACTGTTAACGTTTAGATGATTGGAAGTATAATTCGATTGCAAGTTTATATTCAAAAGATATATTGCGGAACGAATGGAAAAGGTATGAAAGATTGCATTGTATATCAAACACTTGGCCAATACACAATATAAGCCCTCTGCAGCCTCTCTACGAAAAGCTACAATTATATGCGTATTACTTTCGTTACTCTATAGGGCGAAAGCATAATATCTGAAATAAACAAAAATAAACGCAAATAACGACTATCTACAAAGCATTACAATTAATATACGAATGAGGTTACGTATAGCAAAAATAAATAAAGTAATCAATTTTACTACAAAAAGTATTCTACCAATCTGGAGAACTATATCGATAATAGCTAATTTGCGCAATACAGGCCTTTTTGTTTGCGAAATAGCTTTAGAATATATATATATTAATATAACTCTTTAGTTTAAAAGATTTAATGTATACTACTTGTTTATTATATATTTGATTACGTCAGGCCATTGTACGCAAAACAATACAAAACTATGTATAACAGATTGATTACTTTCAGAAACTTTTTGTTTAATTCTTTTTTTTTTGTATTACACTTTTGGGTATAAAACGAATTTTACAAAAAGAATAAACAAAGAAATAACAATGGTTAGTTTTATCGAATAGTAGAACGCTTTACCATTTAATGCGATTATTATTTTCTTTAATAACTTTGAATTATATAACGATGTTGATAAGTATATAGGTTATGAATACATGATTTACTAAGGATAAACGTTTATCGCTATCGGCAAAAAAGCAATTAATACGCTTTTATATGTTTTTGACATAAAAGCGATAAACGCTTTAAAAGGGTTATAAAGAGCGCTAGTATTACTATCTATTGTAAATATACAACGTTGATTATATATCAATAGTACTTCGATAATATAATGTAAACGCGTAAACACGTTGAACATTTCGCAATAGACATTTCTAGAAAGTTATTGATTTATCGATCGATATACAATTAAAATACAATAATCCCTTAAGCATTAAAAAATAACTAATAACAAAACAATGAATAAACTAATGAATGTAAACGCGAAAAGCAATATAATAGATTTAAAGTTTATAATACAATTTATAATCAACGGAATAGGATCGATAATATAAAGCTTAATCCAAAACGTTATAAACGAATAGTAAAGCAAAAGTGAGTTTATATTTACAAAAGGATATTGTAAATAGCAACTAGATTATATTTTGAAAGAATCCCTAAAGCTAAAACTTGTTAAACCAATACTACACCGATTGCTAACATTACAATCCAAGTATAATGATTTTGAAGCTTATTATAAGCGGTTTAAGCATAAAAACGTAGAGATCCATTATCTATATAGTAAAATTAAAACTTTAAAGCATTTCGTTTTTTGCGAAATCTTTACTAGGCGATTCTATTTGTAATTGTTGAAACCAATTCGCTTTTCGGCGATCGTTTGCGAAAGGCACGATTATTTATAATAGTTTTTTGCTTTTTTATAAAAGTTCGAACGTTTTGTTGCAATAATATGATATTTTATATTTTGTAATCGAAAACTTTGTAACATTTTGGATAGTACTTAACCCAATGCTTTACTCAACCCTTTCTTTACCCCTCTTCCTCTTCTTTTTTTACTCTTTGCTTCATCTCGAAGCCTAATTTAAAACGCGATCTACAAAACGTAATATACCTTTTTATACAATGATATAAAGGTTGCAATTTAATATAACAATTGTTTATTTTCAATATTCTTTATTAATGCGATTATTATACGACTCGATATTTATTCTTTTTAAGTATAACAAACAAAGGCTAACCTCTTTAATACAAAACGCTTTCTCAAACAGCAGAAGGAGGCTGCTCAACAAAGCTAAAGTTATGAAAGATCGCTGGGAAAAAGCGTTCTCAATGCTTCAACCTAACAACGTCGTACAATATGTACCTAAGTGGTAAGCTTTTGAGCCCTCGGCCTATTAGTGTATCACCTGTCTCTAGTACCCCTCGGAAGGTCAAGAGCCTAGCTAGCTTATATAGACGTTAAACATAATAAATAAATAAATAAATAAATTTTGGCATAATAGTTATAAGCCCGGTTAGCGCATTGGTATAATACTCGATTTGAGTTTGCTTATCTTTTCAGGGATTTTTGAGGAATCCACTCCGGCACCTTTATTAGTGGATCAGCTGCATTAGTTTACGAATGAGATTCGATCCATTAGACCCCATTTGAAGCCCTATATATATGGATTACTCCCATTTTCTAGCTAATTAGCTATTTCGCTACGTTCCATTTTATAAGGCATTTCTATAGGGTAAAATCCCTGTCTTGAGCGTCAGCAATCTTGGGGGTGTGTCACGAGTAAACTGTCACGGTGTTATACCGCTGTGCGGACATATACTATTTACTAGTATATATACCCAAATTAGCCATATGTTCGATATGGCGCGTCATTTTGGCATGACACTTTTCATCTTTGTTACTACAAAATAATTCTTTGAAGTATACTCGCTTTCAAAAGAATTTGTTTTTAGTATAGTTTTATTTCACGCTGATTTCGAATTACTCATTTTCGGATCGATATACTTTAGAACGTTTCGAAAAACGGCTTGAAAATGCTTTATTTCTTATTTTCATATAATTAGCGATTGTAGTATATAATAAGAATGGATAGCTTACTATAAGACGACAAAATGGCTCCCGCCATTTCGGGCCTACCACCACCACGTGACCTCACTGGGAGAGGTATATAAGGAGTGTTACGCTAAGTGCGTAGTACGTACGTGCTTATTGAAGCACGTGTTTTGTTAAAGTATGTGTTTACTGAACATAGCGTTTTTGAGGATCTTTCAATAATAGGTGTATAAATTTATTAATCTTTTTGAAATTACCGGAATTAAAATTATCGAAAGTTTTTAGCTTTTATTTTAATAGATATATAAGAGTATTAATCGCTTTTTGATTTATAGAGTTAAAAACAATATTACACGTTATTCTATAAGGATTCAAACTTTGTATACGAGTATACGATGATTTATATCGATATTATAAATTAAAGTATTATAGATCTTTATAATTATAAAGCTATATAATGATTATATATTATCACATATAATTACTTATATGTAATATATAAGAAATGAATGAATCTTATATTTAAAAGAAGAAATAATAATACAATCACTATTTTATATCTATACTTTTATTTCTTTCAAATATCCTCTCATATATTCGTAGCTATTCTCCGTAATAGTTATAAGCTCGGTTTATACTCGAAATCTTTATAACAACTACAATTCGAATATCGATATCATATAACTTCTTTTTTCCTTTTAATTCTTAATTATCTTTTACTATACTCCTTTTATCCTTTAGAATCATCCTCTTCATTATATTATAAATCACTTTTAATAATCGAGCGGATTGGTTCCTTTGATATCTATTATTTAAAAATATTAATTGCTTTAGATATATCTAGAACAATATTGATCTTGATACTTTTAACTCTTCCAATTACCAATTCCGTAATTGATTGAATATTAATTCATCTTAAACCCCTTTTATAGATATTATAATTTTTGAAAAGAATTGTAAACGTTATAATCAATATACTATAAACTTTAAAGCTTATAATCGATACGCTATTAACGTCGAAATGAATGAAATATCTAAACCTAAGTTTCTTACAAATCCTATTCTTACTATACTAAAAGATCTTTCAAAGATTTTCTTACTTATAGAAAAGATCTATAGGATTTAAAAAAATAAATATGATCAAAATCATAGTAACTTCCGTTATATATTTGACTGAATTATATTTATAATCGATTTATTCTACACCTTGAAAATCTCCTAAAATACTATACAAAACTATACTCTAAAACAAATTATTATTCACCTATATATAAAGATTGCTTTTATTGATTTAATAATTCTAAAAACCATTTAAACCAAATATATTAATTATTTGAATAATGTATATAATAAATAGATCGATCTAATTAAATAATATAAAAAATAGAAATCATTTTACGCTAAAGCATCGACTTACAATCTTTTAGAGATCAAATGAATTTGTAGATATAAACAATTTCTAGAAGTATTAAACAAATTAGCGCCAAATTAATCGAAATAACAATTAATTATTTTGAATATTAAAAACAAAAAAGAATATTATACTATTACTTTAAAATAATATAATAATCTTTTCGCTGATTATATCGATCAAATAAATCGTAATCCATTGCTAAAAGGATCCTTTATTATTCAAAAATCAGGATTTCAATAATCATCCGGATTAAAGCAATAATCGAAAAGCAATAACGTTAATAACGTTATTTAGCATTATCTTTGTAAAAAAAATCAATTAATTGGTTTAAGCTATTGTTATAAACCGAACAAATACCGTATAATTAAACTAGCCCTTACCAATAAATGCGTTGAACAATTCACTCGAATTATTAATGAAAAGCAAATTAAAGAGATTAATGAACATATTAAAAATAAAAAATATAATAATCTTTAAAACGTTCTAACCAAAAAAGGATGACTTTTTACTACTCAAACCAATTAATCTTATAGATCTTTACAAAGAAAGGATCTCTACAATATTGCTTTTTGCATTATCGATTTGAACAAGTATACTAGCGCTTTTGTTATATTTATAATCATTTCCACATATATATTAGCAAACTATATTTTGTTAGATAATTATAATGTTATATACATTATCAACAATATTAATCTTTTAATAAGCGGAAAGTACGTTCCTAGTAATATCTCGGATTATATCGAGACAGGATTATTAAGTTTGCTAATAGTTGATTATGGCGAAAAAGTAATCAAAAGAATTTTGTTAAATGATACGGATTTTACATTAATTAATATTGCGCTTATTCTTGGTTTTTATATTAATCTTGTATTCAAAACCTTATTTTGTAATAAAGATGCTTGATTTAATAGATTTGATACTATTATTAAGATCGGCGATTGAATTAATAACATTATTATCGTTCAATGTATTAGAAAGTATAACTTTGTCTTTTTAAAATACAATGTTTGTTTCAATTATTCTAATGAATTTAATTTTTCTGTGAGTATGAATATTATAATGTTTATCGAAAAACAAAAGATTAATAAGCATTTCCTTCGATTATGCGAAACAATAAAACTTCAATTAAAATCAAACGATTTGTAATATAAAAGATTAAAGCATTTTAACAAAAAAGTATTAGAATATTTAGTTAGGATAGTTAAAGAAGTATAAATCAAAAGAATCATTTGAATGAAATGCGTCGATTGTTTATGTATATACGCTAAACAAATTGTTTTATGTTCATCTAATAATTATTAATCACCTAGACCTTTTTATAAGGTTTAATGAGATTTGTTCGATTTTCCCCGTATCTATAACAAAGTATTATAATTACTAATAATCAAGAATATATACAATAGAAAGATCTTTATCTTTATATTGATTTAGAAAACGTATAATAAGGTTTTTAAAGTTTTAAAAAACTTTGTTGTATAGATCTATCGCAAATATAGTTTTCATATTGTAATAATTAAACAAAATAATAATATATTTATAATAAGGATCAAAAGTAATATTGCGTTCGAGAGATAAATCTTCGAAAAGAGTATAGAATTTGAACTTTCCCTTTCCCTTACATATAAATTTAACGAAAAAGCAAAACGCGCAGAGCAAGAAATTATTACTAAACAAATTAAAATATGCATTTCAATTGAATTACCGGATAAAATATAAATAAAAGCAACTTTTGTTGCTATATATCTATATAACATTAATCCATTAAAAATAAAAGATTGGAAATGTTTTAACAAAATGATTGATTTCTAGTTTAAACAATATTATAGATAATACTCACCATTGTTATCATAAAAAATCATTAACGATCTTTATCCCGATTGAAATGCGATATATAAGTATAATTACCGTGTATACTCTTTGAACAAAGAAAAAGAAATTGAGATTAAAGTAAAATAATATAAAACTAACCCGCAAATATATATTGAATATTTGGTTGAATATATTCTTATTATAGCAATCTTTTGTATCTGGATTTTTATATTCGATAAAGTTATTATTACACGAAATGTTAGATTCGATAAAAGATTTGTTTATAAAAACGATTTTTGTAATAAGATTATTAATATTATACTAATCCAAATGATTAAGGATTTGATTGTTGAATTGAATATTCAATAAATGGAATCGCCGGATAGCATTATTTTAAAGAATATGGATGATAAACTTATTGAAGGATTTGTATAAAGAAAGTTTAAAACTATATATACTCTTAATTTTAATTATAAACGCTTTAGATCTTCGATTTCGAGAATGATTAAAAATCAGGAGGGTTAAAAGAATCTAGTGATAGAATCCTCGCCATTTACTTCAATTTATGATAATGAGTATAACACTTTATTAAATCCCAATATAATTATAGAAATTAACGAATTAATGTTGATTCTTAATGAACCAAGATCCTTATTAATTATATTTATAGCGAAAAATAAAAGCTCGTTCGAAATGATTAATTTATAAAAAGTTTGTATAAACTTTAGTTATAGAGAATCAACGATTTCATCAAAACTATTAATATTAATGTTAGATAATATTCTCGAAAACGATAAATCGAATAATCATTCGATTCTTAATAACGAGAAAGGAGATATAATATTGTTTTCTATAGAAAAGAATATATTTAAAAGATCTCTTTCGCTATTTATATTTAATAAAGTTATTAAACGACTATGTATTTTACAAATAAAGATTTCTAAGTTTAATATCAATATTAAAGAGTATATTAAATTCGATACGTTTAATAATATTGATATAATCCTCGATTATATAAAGCATTAAACAATAAATTATATCAAATGTTTAAATCGTTTGTATTAATAAGCAAATAGTTATTACAAAACTAATACTTTCATTAGTATTGTAATTGTTTAATCATACGGATTTAGAAATGAATTTCAACGATTAAATGATTTTTATAATACTTTCTGGTTTAAAAGACAAAAGGATAAGCTAAATGAACAAAATAGTAAATTCATTATTATATATAACGTAGTAATTGCTATAATAAAATATAAACCGATAATTACGCTTTTAATTCAACTCAAGATTACAGATTTTTTACAAATACTAAAATCAACGGCATTATTATTATCGAGGTTCTTTTATAATCTTAGAACTTATATATTTGAATATTAGTTTAGAATGGATTATGATCGCGAGATTAAAGTATTACAAAATCAAAACATTTAACAAAAAATTGAAATAATATTGGCTAAATCAAAGCTTATTCCATTTTAATAAATATTTATTTATAAAAATAATCAAAGCAATTATATCGATCATTGCAAATTATAACTAAAAATCAAAAAAGATCTTTAGGATATAGCAATAATCGAATCGATTTATATAACTACGTTTGCCGTACAATCCTTTCGTATAATAATAACAATGATAATAAAAGATAATCTTGAAACGAAGCAATATAACGTTGTAAATGCCTTTGTTAATACATCTCGAAATCCTATTAAAAATCCAATGATATATTATATACCAGATGGGTATAAAATACCTGGTAAATCCATTACTTTCGATTGTATATTGTATGGCTTAAAAAACTCTTTTGCATTTTAATATAAAAAGTTTATAAATATATTTATCAACTTTAAAATAGTAAAATGCAAAGAAAAGCCTTACATTTTCATATCTCTTGATTTCTATATATTCATCCTATTTTTTGTTAACGATATTCAAATGATTTATTATAAAAGATATAAATATCAAAAAAATCAAATAGTTAATGAAATTAAGGCTAAATATAAATTTAAAGATCTTGGCGATATTCAATGGTTTCTAAGAATTCGAATCATTAGAGATTAACAATTTAAGAAATTGTGATTAATACATAATACCTATATCGATAAGATTGCTCGCAAATTTGGTTTTATAAAGGAAAGAACAGCTACATCATTTCCAATCATAGTATTTAAAAAGAATAAGGATATAGCTCTTCTTTTTAAAGTAAAGGAATATTAGGAAAAAGTTGAATCAATCTTGTATTCGGCTATAACAATTAAGGCCGATTTAGCGTTTCTTTTCTTCAAATTAAGCGAATATAGCACTAACCTTTCAAAGAATCATCTTATAGCAACAAATCATTATATTATATATTTATACAGATCTCAATACTTCTCTATTTGTTATAGGGATAATTATATACTTTAAATAATAACCTTTTCAAATGCTTCCTTTACAAATAATATAATTACTTAAAGATCCTTTTAAAGCTATATAATCATATTATATAATAATATTATTGTATAGAAAACTACAAAACAAAACATAATTACTACTTTGATTATAAAAGTAGAACTTTTAGATATAAAAAGATTGATTAAAAAGGCAATAGCAATATTGCGGTTTTTCAAGAAAATCAAGATATTGGTAAAAAAATCTATTAATATCTTTTGCAATAATACTTAAACGATTCAATTAATAATTAATGAAAATAAAAGAATCTCTACTAAACTTAAACATATGAATATTCAGAATATATAACTTCATTAAGAATACACTAATAAGCGATTCCTAATTACGTATTTACCAATTATCGATATACCAATAGATAGACTTATTAAGAATCTCACTAAACAAAAGTTTAAACATTTTGTTAAACTAATTAATATGTAAGACGCTAAAAATCGAATTATAAAGATTATCGAATAATTAGGAATCACATAGTATTTAGATTACAATTAATATAATCAACAAAAAATTAATATTATAATACTTTCCTTATACCCTACTACCATTAACCCCATTTTCCACTCTTACTCTAAAAGAAGCTTATCTCCAAACAACCTTTCCATTATTACTACCACTTATCTTTCTTTTTTTTCTTTTCCTCTTTATTTTTATTATCGCAAAGTAATCCTTCAAAGCATACCCATTTCTAAAGAAATTCGCTTTTAGCGCAAATATACCCCGCGCCAATTTCGAAGTTATTTAAAGATCAATATATTTCAAAACATTTTAAAAAGCGATTTGGAAATGTTTTATCTCTTATAATTATATGATTAACAATTATAATATAAAGCGAAAAGAAAGTATTATACTTTTCCATTGTTATTGGCTTTTGTAGCCAAGAAATCATTTGCCATTGTATACAAATATATCGATAAAAGCCGATATATATATATAAAGCATTGATAACATCAAACTCTTTAGAAATTTGTATTTTTATAATAAATCCCATTTCCTTATCTAGCAATTAATAATTTTATATATTGCACATATAAATAAGGATTCTTTGGTTTTTTAAATCGAATCTTTTTGATGAAGGTATAGAGAATTGAGATGAAAGAAATAACAAAAATGAAAGATATTACTTCAAACCCTTCA
Organism: Monilinia aucupariae; assembly: GCA_002162555.1. Classification (NCBI taxonomy): domain Eukaryota; kingdom Fungi; phylum Ascomycota; class Leotiomycetes; order Helotiales; family Sclerotiniaceae; genus Monilinia; species Monilinia aucupariae. Next base: position 109,388 of record NGKF01000049.1, on the reverse strand, counting down.
TTAATCGATTCATTATTATATTTAATTTTTAAAGGGTTAAAACTAAAGTCTTTATTAGAATCCTATGAAATATAAATAATGTATTACTAAAGTGATTATAATATTTACTTTACAACAAAACAAAGAATCTTTATCCTTATCTTTATTTTAATCTTTATTCTTATCCTCATTATCACCTTTGCTAAAAGAACTGGTTTAAAAAAAACGAAAAGGAAGGGAATCGAAGGAATAAGAAAAGGGGAAACAAAAAGGCGAAAGGCGATGGTAAAAACGTTTGGGAAAAGGAACGGGGGTGCGAAAGGGACGTTTTGAAGGCAAACGAGAGGCAAAGGGATCAAAAGAAGAAGTAGAAGAAGCAGAAGGAGAAAACAGAAAAGCAGGAGCAAGAGGAGCAGGAGGAGTAGGAGGAGAAAGAGAAAAAGCAAAGGCGGTGCAATAGTGGGAAGCAGTTAATACTTCCCGAGTATGGGAAAGATTCTTAGCCTGAGAATTGCGGCTATAATGGGGCATGTTGATAATGATATTAATGATGGTGTTGTTAGTGGTGTTATTGTTGGTATAGTTGTTGTTGTTGTTGTTGTTGCTGCTAATGCTTATTCTTAAAGAATCGAAGAATTAAAGAATCAGAGCTACAATTAAATACCTATGCGATAAGAATTATAACAAAACAACAATACGCTACAAAACGATCAAATCTAACAAACACACAATAAATCCCTTCAATTATAATCATTGTTGCATATAGAATCGATAATCCAAGTATCATGCCAAAATGACGCGCCATATCGAACATATGGCTAATTTGGGTATATATACTAGGTATATGTCCGTATAGCGATATAACACCTGATAGCTTATTCGTGACACACCCTCAAGATTGCTGACGCTTAAGGCAAGGATCTTTTACTTTATAGAAATGCCTTATAAAGTGGAATGTAGCGAAATAGAATTATATAATAGATTCAAAACAGGAGTAATCCATACGTATAGGGCTTCAAATGGGGTTTAGTAAAACGAATCTCGATAGGTTAATTAACCGAGCTGCCCACTAATAAAGATGCTGAAATGGATTCCTCAAAAATCTTTGAAAGATAAGCAAACTCGAATCGAATATTATACCAATGCACTAACCGGGCTTATAACTGTCATGCCAAAATGACGCGCTATATCAACGTGACGCAATTTGGGTATATATACTAGGTATATGTCCGCACAGCGGTATAACACCTGACAGCTTATTCGTAACATCAAGCATTTATGGAATTATATAAAATTACATTTATTTAACTATTTGTAAAGGAAATTGTATATATATCATTAGTTTATTTTTTGTTTATTTGTTTACTTTAAAGTATTATACAATACGTAGTTATAGATTTATTTATTTTTGTTTGTTTTGTAATCAAATTATATACTGTATATATGATCTAAGGGGTATGTCACACTAAATACGTGATACACATATACTTGTTAAGACATATATTTTGTTGAAGTATGTATTTGCTAAACACAACGCTCTTAAGGATCTTTCAGTAATAGATATATAAGCTTACTAACCTTTTTGGAATTGTTGAAATTAGAATCATCAAAAGCTTTTAGCTTTTACTCTAATAAATATACAAAAGTATTAATTGTTTTTTGATTTATAAAGCTAAAAGTAATATTATATGTTGTTTTATAAAGATTCAAACCTTGTATATAAATATATAAATATATAATGATTTATATTAATATTATAGATTAGAGTATTGTAGATCCTTATAATTATAAAGCTATATAATGATTATGTGTTATTATGTATGATCATTTATATATAATATATAAGAAGTGGATGGATCTTGTATTTAAAAGAAGAGACAATAATATAATCATTGTTTTATACCTATACCTTTATCCCTTTCAGATATTCTCTTATATATTCGTAGCTATCCTCCGTGATAAGGAGCCTCTCAACCCTCTCTTTACAGATCATAGAAGTTTTTAGTTATTTGTTAAAGTATATTGGTTTTTCACCCTTTACTTTTGTTGTTATGTATTGAATTAATCGTATTACACGCTATTACATTTTATACCCTTTTCTTTCTCTCTTATAGCCCCTGATTGGCCTATGTTTTGTTTGTTATATTGTTCTTCCCTTCTTAATGTCTTTTTCCTCTCCTTTTTCCTTTTTACATTGGTGATCTACGCAGGGAATCTGCGATTCTATTGATTTCTACAGCGAAAGCAAAGGCAATTGATATATTCAAAGACTTCGAATATAGGAATCCGTATATACTAGAAATTTTGAAAGGATTAAAATATTAAAAAGGATATTAAACCTTACTTCAAACTAATTCGATTAAATTAGAGGTGAAATCGCTGTTTAGGCCTTCGATCAATGATATTCATTTAATTGTATAAGTTCACTTTACTATATAAACTCTACTTCATTGTATAAAATCCGAAATTACTGAAATAAACAGAGTTATCAATTTTTGAAGAATTAATACCATTATTTCGATTTAAGTTTTTATCAAAAAAGTAATTAAAAGGGTTTAACTTGCTAAAAAGAAATTTGACCGTTCCACCGCAAAATCGCTTATAAAATGCCTATTAGATCATAATCCATATTGCACTATATTGTACCAATCGACGATTAGCTAACCTCCCTTTTACCTTATCGAAGTTAAATTAATCCGACTGTTAAAGTTGGTAGTCAATATGTCAAAAAAAAACCCTTAGTATAATGTGGAATTTTGAAGGATTTTCACTTCTCTGTTATCAAAAATTTTGAAATGGATTCGAAGGATTATTTTAATCTTATTTGCGAGGATCCTAGCTTTTACTCTCGCACAGCAACTTCAATCTTCAAAGAGCCAATTCACTTTATCCCCTCGTTTTATCATTTTTATCCTTCAAATATTTTTCATTTTCAAAAGCCTTCAATTTTCGACCCTTCAATTTTTCCTCGAATTTACGATTTCTCGCTTACCTTGTTAGCTTCCTCCTTTATACTACTTTCAAATTCAATACTTTTTATCTTCTTTCACAATTACATTAGCGTCAAACAAATCATACGCTAGCATTCCTGAAGATTTGTTACTCTCGACAATGGCTTCAAAAGCTTCAATCGATTCTAATTCGTCGGAATATGATTAAATCCCTGATGCTTCGAATATTGATTCCAGTTTTCCCAATGATCGAAAAGTCAACTACAAAGATTCTGCCAAATCCGTTAACGAAAACGATAACATTTACGAATTACAAGCTGAATTTTCATTTTTATTGGATAATATTTCGAGGGCTTATACAGATCCACTTTCTTTACCTAAATCATTTAGAATGCTTTGGTTTAAAAGTGTTAACGCGATAGAATAGTGTAAAAGGATGGAAACTTTTCGCAATACTTACAGTATTCTTGTAAAGGACTTTCGATTCCGAATTCCACATCAAATCGATCCAGAGTTATACGAAAAGGTTAAATCTCTGTTAAAATGATCAATAACAAATTGGGATTAGAAAAAAGGCTTTAAACCGACGTTTTTAAATTTATTTGCATATTCAAATTCTTTTCAAAAAAGATTTTTAATAAATTATCTTCTTCAACTTACAAAAGGAATTAAATTAAAGAATTCAGAGCTTCGAGAGTTTCTATACACTTTTAATCGGATAGCTCATTATTTGATCGAAAATCGAAAAATATCCGAAAAGGAAATGATCAAATTATACCTCAAAACACTTTCAAAAGAGATTGCAATTCAATGTATTCAAGCCAATCGAATTAATCTTAATAAACCTCATCTTTTACATTGGAATCCGATATTATCACGGAGGATAGCTACGAATATATAATGAAATGATATCAGGAAGGGATAAAGGTATAGGTATAAAACAGTGATTATATTGTTGTTTGTTCTTTTAAATATAAGATCCATCCACTCTTTATATATTATATATGAATGATTATATATGATAATATGTAATCATTGTATAGCTTTGTAATCATAAGGATCTATAATACTTTGATTTATGATATCGGTATAGATTATTGTATATTTGTATACAAGGTTTGGATCTTTATAGAATAACGTATAATATTGTTTTTAGCTTTGTAGATCAAAAAACGATTAGTATTTTTGTGCATTTATTAGAGTAAAAACTAAAAGTTTTCAATAATCCTAATTCTAGTAATCTTAAAGAGGTTAGTAAGCTTATACATCTATTGTTGGAAGATCTTTAAGAGCGTTATATTTGGCAAATATATATTTCGATAAAATACGTGCTTTAATAAGTATATGCGTATTATGCATTTAGCGTGATATATTTTTTAGATTATATACATAGTATATGATTTGATTATAAAGCAAATAAAATGAATAAATCTATAATTACACGTTATATAATATTTTGAAGTAAATAAACAAACGAAAAATAAGTTAATAATGTATATGTAATTTCCTTTATAAGTAATTAAATGAATATAATTCTATATGATTTTATAAATATTTGGATCATCGATCTTATATATAGCAATGATTATAATTAAAGGGATTTATTATATATTTGTTAAATTTGATTGTTTTATAGTGTATTGTTGTTTTATTGTAATTCTTATCGCATGGATATTTAATTGTAGCTTTAATCTTTTAATCCTTCAATTCTTTAAAGACAAGTATTAATAATAACAATAATAACAATTATATTAACAATAATATTATTAATAATACTATTATCAATATCATTATTAATATATTTTGCTATGGCTATAACTTCTGGGCTAGGAATTTTTCCCATACTCGAAAAACATTAATTGCTTTTTATTGCTATATTGTCTTTACTTTTCTTTTTTTTCTTTTTACTTCTTTTTCTTCTCTTTTTGTTTCTTTTATTTCTTTTTTTAATCCTTTTGCTTTTTGTTCGCCCCTGGAACGTTTTCTCTATACTCTCGTTCCCCTTCCTTATTACCTTTATTGTTACTCTTCATTTTTTCGTTTCCCTTTTTCTTATTCCTTCGATTCTTTTCTTTTTCGTTTCTTTCAAACCGGTTCTTTTGGTAAAGGTAACAACAAAGATAAAGATAAGGATTAAAGTAAAGATAAGGATGAAGATTCTTTGTTTTATCGAAAAGTAAGTATTATAATCATTTTAGCAATATATTATTTATATTTCATAAGATTCTAATAGGGATTTTGGTAGTGAATCGAGCAATGAAAAATTTGAAATGATATCTTCCACTTTTGTTACTCTTTCCATTCCAGTTTTCTATACCCTTACCAAAAAGATTTAGTTTAAAAAGCTAAGGAATCCTTATTTGTATATACAATATATAAAGTTGTTGATTGTTAAGCAAAAAAATAAGATTTGCTATAAAAACGCGGATTTCTAAAAAGTTTGGTATTATCAATCCTTTATATACGTATATTAGCTTTTGCTGGTATATTTGCATACAATAGCGAATGATTTTTTGGTTGCGAAAGTTAGTAACAATGGAAAAGTATAATATTCCCTTTTCGTTTTATATTATGATTGTTAACCATATGATTATAAAAGGTGAAACATTTCTAAACTGTTTTTTAAAGCGTTCTAAAATATATCGATTCTTAAATAGCTTTAAAGTTAATGCGGGGTAGAATTATATTGAAAGCAAATTCCTTTGGAAACAAGTATACTTTGAAGGATTACCTTGCAATAACAAAAATAAAAAGGAAAAGGAAGGAAAAGAAAATGAGTAATGGTAATGAAAAGATTGCTTATAAATAAGTTTCCTTAAAGGTAAAAATAAAGAATGGGGTTGATGATAATGAGGTATAAGGAGAGTATTGTAATATTAATTTGTTTGAATACTATATAATTATCGATTATTCGATAATCTTTGTAATTTGATCCTTAGCGTTTTATATATTGATTAGTTTAATAAAATGTTTAAACTTTTGCTTAATAAGATTTTTAATAAGCCTATTTGCTAGTATATCGATAATTAATAAATATGTAATCAAGAATTGCTTATTAGCGTATTCTTAATAAAACTATATATTTTGAATATCTATATGTTTAAGCTTAATAAAGATCCTTTCATTTTCATCAATAATCAATTGAATTGTTTAAATATTATCGCAAAAGATATTAATAAGTTTTTTTATTAATATTTTAATCTTTTTTAAAAGCTGCAATATTGCTATTGCTTTTTTAGTTGATTTTTCTATATTTAAAAGTTTTATTTTTGTAATCGAGGTAGTAATTGTATTTTATCTTATGGCTTTTTATACAATAGTATTATTATACAATATAATTATATAGTTTTAAAAAAATCTCTAAGTAACCATATTATTTGCAAAGGAAGTATTTGAAAAGGTTATTATTTGAGGTATATGATTATCTCTATAGCAAATAGAAAAGTATCAAAATCCGTATAGGTATATAATACAATGTCACGTTAAATGCGTGGTACGCACGTGCTTATTGAAGCACATGCTTTGTCGAAGCATATGTTTGCCGAACATAGCGCTTTTAAGGATCCTCCAGCAATAAGGGTATAAGTTTACTAACCTTTTTGGGATTGCCGAAATTAGGATTATCGGAGGTTTTTAGCCTTTACTCTAGTAGATATATAAAAGTATTAATCGCTTGTTGATCTACAAAGCTAAAAGCAATATAACATATTGTTCTATAAGGATCCAAACTTTGTATACGAAAATATAATAATCTATATCGATATTATAGATCAAAGTATTATAAATCTTTATAATTACTAAGCTATATAATGATTATGTATTATTACGTATAATCATTTATATGTAATATATAAGAAATAAATGAATCTTGTATTTAGAAGAACAAACAACAATACAATTATTGTTTTATATTTATACTTTTATTCCTTTCAAATATTTTTTCATATATTCGTAATTATCCTCTGTAATAGTTATAAACCCGGTTTGTACTCGAAATCTTTATAACAATTACAATTCGAATATCAATATCATATAATTTCTTTTTTCCCTTTAATTCCTAATCATCTTTTATTATATTCCTATTCTTTATAATCATTCTCTTTATTATATCAAATATCATTCTTAATAACCGAGCGGATTAATCCCTTTAATATTTATCATTCAAAAACGTTAATTGCTTTAAGCATATTTGGAACAATATCGATCTAAATACTTTTGATTCTTCCAATTACCAATTTTGTAATTAGTTAAGTGCTAATCCATTTTAAGCCTTTTCTATAAACATTATAATTTTTGAAGAGAATTGTAAACGCTATAATCAATATACTATAAACCTTGAAGCTTATAATCGATACACTACTAATGTCGAAATAGATGAAATATTTAAACTTAAGCTTTTTGCGAATCTTATTTTTGTTATACTAAAGAACTTTTCAAAAACCTTTTTATTTATAAAAAAGATTTATAAAACTTAAAAAAATAAATACAATTAAAATTATAATAACTTTCGCTATGTGTTCAATTGGATTATATTTACAATCGATTCATTTTATACTTTGGAAATCTTTTAGAATGTTATACAAAATTGTACCTTAAAACAAATCATTGCTTATTTACGTATAAAGATTGCTTTTATTGATTCAACAATCCTAAGGATCATTTAAACCAAGTATATTAATCATTTGAATAATGTATACAATAAACAAGTTGATCCAATTAAATAGTGTAAAGAGTGGGAATCACTTTATATTAAAGCATTGATTTACAATCTTTTGAAGATTAAAGGAATCTATGGATATAAACAATTCCTAGAAGTATTTAGCAAACTAGCCTTAAATTGATTAAAGCAATAACTAATTACCTTGAATATTGAAGATAAAAAAGGATGTTATACCATTACTTTAAAACAATACAATAGTTTTTTCGTTGATTATATCGATCGAATAGGTTGTAATCCATTACCAAAGGGATCCTTTGCTATTTAAGGACTAGGATTCTAATAACCATTTAAATCAAAGCGATAATCGAAGAGCAACAACGCTACTTAGCATTGTCTTTGTAGAGAAAATCAATCAATTAATTCAAACCATTGTTATAAGCCGAACAAATGCTATATAATTGAATTAGCTTTTATTAATAAATGCATTAAACAGTTTATTCGAATTATTAATGAAAAACAAGTTAAGAAAATCAACGAATATATCAAAGATAAGAAATATAACAATCTTCGAAGCGTTTTATCCAAGAAAAGATGGTTTTTTACTATTTAAGCTAATCAACCTTATGGATCTTTACAAAGAAAGGATTTCTACAATATTGCTTTTTGCATTATCGATCCAAACGAATGTATTAATGCTTTTACTATATTTATAATTATTTCTATGTATATATTGGCAAATTATACTTTGTTGGATAATTATAGTGCTATGTATATTGTTAACGATATTAGCCTTTTAGTAAACGAAAAGTACGTTCCTAACAATATCTTGGATTACGTTGAAGCAAGATTATTAAACTTGCCAATGGTTAATTGTAGCGAAAAAGTAATCAAAGGAATTTTGCTAGATGATACGGATTTTACGCTAATTAATATTGCGTTTGTTCCTGGTTTTTATATTAATCTTGTGTTCGAGATTTTATTTTATAATAAAGGTATTTGATTTGATGGATTTGATATTATTGTTAAAATCGACGATCGAGTTAATAGTACTATTATTGCTTAATGTATTAAAAAGCATAATCTTATTTTTTTAAAATATAACATTTGTTTTAACTATTTTAATAAATCTAATCTTTTTGTAAGTATAAATATTATAATACTTATCGAAAACCAAAAGATCAATAAACATTTTCTTCGAATATGCGAAACGATAAAACCTCGATTGAAATCAAGCGATTTATAGTATAAAAGATTAAAGCATCTTGGCAAAGAAGCATTGGAATATTTAGTTAAAATAATTAAAGAAGTACGAATCAAAAGAATTACTTAAATAAAATACATCGATTGTTTACATATATATACTAAACAGATTGTTTTATATTTATTTAATGATTATTAATCATTTAAACCTTTTTATAAGGTTTAATAGGATTTGTTCGATTTTCTTTATACTTATAACGAAATATTATAATTGTTAGTAATCAAGGATATATATAGTAGAAAAATCTTTACTTTTGCGTTAATTCAAAAGATGTATAACAAAGTTTCTAAAGTTTTAAAGAACTTCGTTGTATAGGTTTATCATAAATATGGTTTTTACATTATAATGATTAAGCAAAACAATGATACATTTGTAATAGAGATCAAAAGTAATATTGCGTTCGAGAAATAAATCTTTGAAAAGGATATAAAATTTGAATTTTCCTTTTCCTTTATATATAAACCTAATAGAGAAGCGGAACGCGTAGAATAAAAAATCATTACTAAATAGATTAAAATGCATATTTCAATTGGATTGCTAAATAAGATATAAATAGAAACCGTTTTTGTTGTTATATATCTATATAATATTAGTTTATTAAAAGCAAAAGATTGAAAGTATTCTAACGAAATAATTGATTCTTGATTTAGGCAATACTATAGGTGATATTTATCATTATTGTTACGAAAGATTATTGACGATTTACATTTCGATTAAAGTACGATATATAGGTATAATTGCTATATATACTTTTTGGATAAGGAAAAAGAAGTTGGAATTAAAATAAAATGGTATAAAACTAACCCGCGAGTATATATTGGATATTTGGTCGAATATATTTCTATTATAACAATTTTTCATATCTAGATCCCTATACTTAATAAAGTTATTATTATACAAAATATCAAATTCGATAAGAAATTTGTTTATGAAAACGATCTTTGTAGTAAGATTGTTAACACTATACTAATCCAAATAATCAAAGATTTGATCGTTGAACTGGATATTTAGTAAATGAAATCGCTGGATAGTATTATTTTAAAGAACATAAATAATAAACTTATTAAAGGATCTGTACAAAAAAAGTTTGAGATTATATACATTTTTGATTTGAATTATAAACGTTTTAGATCTTCGATTTCGGGGGTGATTAAAGATTAGAAGGGTTAAAAGAATTTGATGATAAAATTTTTGCTATTTATTTCAATTTATAATAATGAGTATAATACTTTATTAGATCCCGATATAGTTATAAAAATCAACGAATCAATACTGGTTTTTAATAAACTAAAATCCTCGTTGATTGTATTTACAGTAAAGGATAAGAACTCGCTTAAAATAATTAATTTACAAAAAGCTTGTATAGATTTTGGTTATAGAGAATCAACAATTTCATTAAGACCATTAATATTAGCGTTAAATAGTATTCTCGAAAATGATAAATCGAATAATCATTCGATTTTTAATAACGAAGAAGGAAATACAATATTGTTTTTTATAAAAAAGAATACGTTTAAAAGATTTCCTTCGTTATTTATATTTAATAAAGCTACTAAACGGCTATATACTCTACAAATAAAGATTCCTAAGCTTAATATCAATACTAAAGAGTACAGTAAATTCGATGCGTTTAACGATGTTAATATAATCCTTGATTATACAAAGCATTAAACAATAAACCATACTAAACGCTTCAATCGTTTGTATTAATAAGCAAATAATTACTATAAGATTAATACTTTCATTAATATTATGATTATTTAATTATACGGATTTAGAAATGGACTTCAACGATTAAATGATTTCCATGAAACTTTCTAGCTTGATAAACAAGAAAATAAACTAAATAAACAAAATAATAAATTCATCACTATATATAACATAGTAGCTATTACAATAAAATATAAATCGATAATTATATCTTTGATTCAACCCAAAGTTACGGATCTTTTATAAATGCTAAAATCAACGATATTATTATTACTAAGGTTCTTTTATAATCTTAGAACTCATATATTTGGATATTGGTTTAAAATGGATTGTGATTGCGAAATTAAAGTACTACAAGATCAAAGTATTTAGCAAGAAATTAAAACAATATCGATTAAATCAAAGTTTATTCCATTTCAATAAATATTTATTTATAAGAATGATCAAAGCGGTTATATCGATCGCTGTAAATTACGATTAATAATCAAAAAAGATCTTCAAGATATAGCAATAATTGAATCGATTTATATAGCTACGCTTATTATGCGGTTCTTTCGTATAATAATAGCAACGATAACAAAGAATGATTTTGAAACAAAGCAATATAACATTGTAAATGCTTTTGTTAATATATCTCGAAATCCTATTAGGAATTCAATTATATATTATATGTTAAATAAGTATAAAATACCTAGTAAATCCATCACTCTCGATCGTATACTATATAGTTTGAAAGATTCCCTTACACTTTAATATAAAAAATTTACAAATACATTCACCAATCTGAAAATAATAAAATACAAAAAAAAGTTTTGTATCTTTATATCTTTTGATTTCTATATATTCATCCTATTCTTTGTTAACGATATCCAGATGATTTATTATAAGAAATATAAACGTTAAAAGGATTAAATAGTTAATAAAATTAAAACTAAATATAAACTTAAAGATTTTAGCGATATTCAATGGTTTTTAAAGATTCGAATTATTAGAGATCAATAATTTAAAAAATTGTAACTAATATACGATACCTATATCAACAAGATCGTTTGCAAATTTGGTTTTACAAAGGGAAAAGCAACTATACCATTTCCAATCATAGTATTCGAAAAAAATAAAAATATAGCTCCTCTCTTTAAAATAAAAGAATATTAGAAAAAAGTTAAATCAATCTTGTATTCGACTATAACAATTAAAGCCGATTCAATATTCCCTTCCTTCAAACTAATCGAATATAATACTAACCCTTCAAAGGATTATATTATAACAACAAATCATTGTATTGTATATTTATATAGATTTCGATACTTTTTTATTTGCTATGGGGATAATTATATACTTTAAATAATAACCTTTTTAAATGCTTTCTTTGTAGATAATGCGATTATTCGGAGATCTTTTTAAAGCTATATAATCATATTATATAATAATGCTATTGTATGGAAAGCTATAAGATAAGATACAATTACTACTTCGATTACAAAAGCAAAACTTTTAAATATAAAAAGATCAATCAAAAAAGTAATAGCAATATTAAAGCTTTTAAAAAAGATTAAAGTATTAATAAAAAAGCTTATTAATATCTTTTGCAATAATACTTAAACGATTCGATTGATAATTGGTAAAAACAAAAGAATCTTTATTAAATTTAAACATATGAATATTTAGAATATATGGCTTTGTTAAAAATACGCTAATAAACGATTCTTGATTATATATTTACTAATTATCGATATACCGATAAATAAGCTTACTAAGAATTTTATTAAACAAAAGTTTAAATATTTTGTTAAACTAATCAATATACAAAACGCTAAGAATCGAATTACAAAGATTATTAAATAATCGGGAATTATATAGTATTCAAATTACAACCAATATAACTAATAAAAAATTAATATTACAATACTCTTTATATACTTTACTACTCTATACCTCACTTTTTACTCTACTATTTCAAAGAAGTTTATCTTTAAACAATTTTTTTATTATCATTACTATTTATCTTTCTCTTTTTTTTTTTCCTTTTCATTTTTGTTGTTGCAAAATAATTCTTCAAAGCATACCCGTTTCTAAAGGAATTTGCTTTTAGTATAATCCCATTCTGCATTGATTTCGAAGCTATTTAAAGATCGATGTACTTCAAAACGCTCCGAAAAGCAATCTGAAGATACTTTATCTTTTATAATCATATGGTTAGCGATTATAATATAAAGCGAAAAGAGAGTATTATATCTTTTCGTTATTATTAGTCTTTGCAGTCAAGAAATCATCCGTTATTGCGTACAAATGTATCGGCAAAGATCGATATATATATGTAAAGCATCGATAATATTAAGCTTTTTGAGAATCTGCATTTTTATAATAGATTCTATCTTCTTGTTCAACAATTAGCAACTTCATATATTATATGTATAAATAGGGATTCCTTAGCCCTTTAAATCAAATCTTTTTGGCAGGGGTACAAGGAGCCGGGATAGGAAAAGTAATAGAAATGAAAGATACCATTTCAAACCTTTTATCGCTCAATTCATTAAGGTTTTTATTAGAATCTTGTGAAATGTAAATGATATATTGCTAAAGTGATTATAGTATTTACTTTTCGACGGAGTAAGGAATCTTTATTCTTATTCTTATTTTGATTTTTATCCTCATCCTTGTTGTTATTTTCGCTAGAGGAACCGGTTTGGAAGGGATAAAAGGGAAAAGAATCGAAGGAATGAAAAGAGAAAAAACGAAAGAACAAAGAGCAACGATAAAAACAAAGGGGAAAAGGAATAGAGGTACAAAAGAAAAGTTTTGGGAATAAACAAAGAATAAAGGAATCAAAAAAAGAAATAGAAAAAGCAAAAAGAGAAAATAAAGAAGTAAAAGTAAAAGCAAGAGAAACAAAAGCGATATAGTAACGAAAGGTAGTTAAAGCTTCCTAAACACAGAAAAAGTTCCTGACCTAGAAATTGCGGCCATGGCGAAGTATATTAATAATAATGTTGTTAGTAGTATTATTGTTAATAGTGTTATTGTTAATGTAATTGTTATTGTTGTTACAATTACTGGTATTTATCCTTAAGGAATCGAAAAATTAAAAGATTAGAGCTACAATTAAATATCTACGCGATGAGAATCACAACAAAACAACAATATACTACAAAACAATCAAATTTAACAAACATATAGTAAATCCCTTCAATTATAATTATCGCCGCATATTGGATCGACAATCCAAGCATCTATAGAATCATATGGAATTACATTTATTCAACTATTTGTAAAAGAAATTGCATATACGTTATTAGTTTATTTTCCGTTTGTTTATTTACTTCAAAGTATTATACAATGTGTAATTGTAGATTTACTCATTTTGTTTGTTTTGTAGTTAGATTATATGCTTTGTATATAATCTGGGGGGTATATTACGCTAAATGCGTGGTATATATATATTTGTTGAAGCACATGCTTTATCGAAGTATATATTTGCCGAATACAATGCTTTTAAGGATCCTCCAGCAATAAAAGCATAAATTTACTAACCTTTTTGGGATTGCTAAGATTAGAATTATTGAAGGTTTTTAATCTTTATTCTAATAAATGTATAAAAGTATTAATCGCTTATTAATCTATAAAGCTAAAAGCAATATAACGCATTGTTTTATAAGGATTCAAACCTTGTATACAAAAATACAATGATCTATACCGATATTATAGATCAAAGTATTGTAAATCCTTATAATTACTAAACTATACAATGATCATATATTATTATATATAATCACTTATATATAATATATAAAGAGTGGATGGATCTTGTATTTAGAAGGATAGACAACAATACAATCATTGTTTTATACCTATACCTTTATCCCTTTCAGATATCCTCTCATATATTCGTAGCTATCCTCCGTGATATACAATAATTTACTATTATAAGGTGATCCTTTGAAGGATTAGTATCACGGAGGATAGCTACGAATATATAATGAAGTGATATCAGGAAGGGATAAAGGTATAGGTATAAAACAGTGATTGTATTGTTGTCTATCCTTCTAAATATAAGATCCATCTATTCCTTATATATTACATATAAGTAATCACACATAATAACACGTAATCATTATATAGCTTTGTAATCATAAAGATCTACAATACTTTGATTTATAATATCGATATAGATCATCGTATTCTCGTATACAAAGTTTGAATCCTTGTAAAACAATACATTATATTATTTTTAGCTCTATAAATCAAAGAGCGATTAATATTTTTATACATCTATTAGAGTAAAAACTAAAAGCCTTTAATGATCCTAATTTCGGTAATCCTAAAGAGATTAGTAAACTTATACTTCTATTGTTGGAAGATTCTTAAGAGCGCTATATTCGGCAAATATATACTTTAATAAAGTATATACTTCAATAAATATGTATATACTATATATTTAGCGTAATATACCCCTTAGATTATATACTCCGTATATAATTTAACTATAAAGCAAACAAAAATAAATGAATCTATAATTATACGTTATATAATATTTTAAAATAAACAAATAAACGGAAAATAAACTAATGATGTATATATAATTTCTTTTATAAGTAGTTGAATGAGTATAATTCTATATAATTCCATGAATACTTAAATTGTTAATCCTATATGCGGCAATGATTATAATTAAAGGGATTTATTATGTATTTGTTAGATTTGATTGTTTTATAGCATATTATTGTTTTATTATAATTCCCATCGCATGGGTATTTAATTGTAACTTTAATCTTTTGATCTTTCGATTCTTTAAGAACAAGCATTAACAGTAGCAACAACAATAACAATTATATTAATAATAACATCATTAACAATACCACTATCAATATGCTTTGTTGTGATTATAACTTCTGGGCCGGGAATCTTTTCTGTACTTGGGAAGCTTTAATTGTTTTTTATTACTATACCGTTTTTTCTTTTTTTACTTTTACTTTTGCTTTTTCGTTTTCTTTTTCTTTTTCTATTTTTTTTATTTCTTTTTTTAATCCCTTTGCTTTTTATTTGCCCTCGGAACCCTTTCTCTGCACCTCTGTTCTTTTTCCCCATCGCTTTTATCGCCGCCTTTTGTCCCTTCGTTTTCTTTTTCTTTATTTTTTTGATTCCCTTTCTTTTTGTTTTTTCCAAACCGGTTTCTTTAGTAAAGATAACAATGAAGATAAAGATAAGAATCAAAATAAAGATAAGGATAAAGATTCTTTGCTCCGTTATAAAATAAACATTATAATCATTTTAGTAATATATTATTTATATTTTATAGGATTCTAATGAGGATTTTGGTTCTAACTTTTTAAAGGTTGAATATAGTAATGAGTTAAGCAATAAAGGGTTTAAAGTAGTATTTTTCACTTTTATTACTCTTTCTATAACAGCTTTCTATACCCTTACCAAAAAAATTCGATTTAAAAAACCAAAGAATCCCCATTTATATGTATAATATATAAAATCGTTGATTGTTGAGCAAAAAGATAAGATTTACTATAAAAACGCGGATTCTTAAGAAATTTAATATTATTAATGTTTTACGTATATGTATTAGCTTTTACTAATATATTTGCATGCAATGGCGAATGATTTTTTGGCTACAAAGGCTAATAACAATGAAAAGATATAATATTTCTTTTTTGCTTTATATTATAATCGCTAATTATGTGATTATAAGAGGTAAAGCGTTTTCGGGCTGTTTTTTGGAGCGTTTTGAAGTACGTTAATCTTTAGATAGCTTTGGAGTTGATGCAGGGTATGTTTGCGCTAAAAGCGGATTCTTTTGGAAACGGGTATATTTCGAAGAATTATTTTGCAACGGTAAAAATGAAAAGGAAGAGGAAGGAGAGAAAGATGAGTAGTAGTAATGAAAAGATTGCTTATAAATAAGCTTCCTTTGGGGTAGGGGTAAAGAATGAAGTATAAGGTAATGGGGTATAAGAGGAGTACTGTAATATTAATTTTTACTAGTTACGTTGATTATGATTTGAATACTATGTAATTCCCGATTATTCAATAATCTTTATAATTCGATTTTTAGCGTTTTGCATATTAATTAGTTTAACAAAATGTTTAAACTTTTGCTTAATAAGATTCTTAATAAACCTATTTGCTGGTATATTGGCAATTAATAAATACATAATTAAGAATTATTTATTAGCGTATTCTTAACAAAGCCATATATTCTAAATATTTATGTATTTAAATTTAATAGAGATCTTTCATTTTTATCAACTACCAATCGAATTGTTTAAATATTATCGCAAAAGATATTAATAAACTCTTTTACTAATACCTTGATCTTTTTTAAAAGCTTTAATATTGTTATTGTTTCTTTAATTGATTTTTCTATATTTAAAAGTTTTGCTTTTGTAGTTGAAGTAGTAACTATATCTTATCTTATAGTTTTCTATACAATGATACTATTATACAATATGATCATATAATTTTGAAAGAATCTTTAAGTAATTATATTATTTGCAAAAAAAGTATTTGAAAAGGTTATTATTTAAGGTATATGATTATCCCTATAGTAAATAAAGAAGTATTAAAATTTGTATAAGTATACAATATAATAATTTGTTGCTATAAAATGATCCTTTAAAAGATTAATATTATATTCGTTTAATTTGAAGAAAAGGAATATTGAATCGGCTCTAATTATTATAATCGAATATAAAATTGATTCAACTTTTTCTTAATATTTCTTTACTTTAAAAAAAAAAACTATATCTTTATTCTTTTCGAATATCATGATTGAAAATGATGTAATTACTTTTCCCTTTATAAAACCAAACTTGCGAACGATCTTATCAATATAGATATTGTATGTTAACCATAATTTTTTAAATTATTAATCTTTAATAATTCGAATCTTTAGAAACCATTGAATATCGCTAAAATCTTTAAATTTATATCTAACCTTGATTTCATTAACTATTTGATCCTTTTAATGTTTATATCTTTTGTAATAAATTATCTGAATATTATTAACAAAGAATAAAATGAATATATAAAAATCAAAAGATATAAAGATGCAAAGCTTTTTTTTGTATTTTACCATTTTCAAATTGATGAATATATTTATAAACTCTTTATACCAAAATGCAAAGGAATCTTTTAAACTATACAACGTATAATCGAGAATAATGGATTTACCAGGTATTTTATATTCATCTGACATATAATATATAACTAAATTCTCAATAGAATTTCAAGATGCGTTAATAAAAACATTTATAATATTGTATTGCTTTGTTTCAAGATTATTCTTTACTATCATTACTATCATTATACAAAAAAACCGCATAATAAATGTAATTGTATAAATCGATTCGATTGTTATTATATTCTAAAGATCTTTTTTAATTATTAATTGTGATTTGCAACGATTGATATAATTGCTTTAATTATTCTTATAAATAAATATTTATTGAAATGGAATAAACTTTGATTTAATTGATATTGTTTCAATTTCTTGTTAAATGCTTTAATCCTATAATGCTTTAATTTCGCAATTACAATCCATTTTGAACCAATATCCAAATATATAAGTTCTAAGATTATGAAAAAACTTTGGTAATAATAATGCCGTTGATTTTAGTATTTATGGAAAATCTGTAACTTTGGGTTGAATCAAAGATATAATTGTCGATTTATATTTTATTATAATAATTATTATATTATATATAGTGATAAATTTATCATTTTGTTTATTTAGTTTATTCTTTTGCTTATTAAGCTAGAAAGTGTTATAAAAATCATTTAATTGTTGAAGTTCATTTCTAAATCCGTATGATTAAGTAATCACGATATTAATAAAGGTGTTAATTTTGTAGTGATTATTTGCTTATTGATATAAACGATTTAAATGTTTAGTATAGTTTGTTGTTTAATGCTTTGTATGATCGGGGATTATATCAACATTGTCAAGTATATCGAATTTAATGTACTCTTTAGTATTGATATTAAACTTAAGAATTTTTATTTACAAAGTATATAACCGTTTAATAGCTTTATTAGATATAAATGGTGAAGGAAATCTTTTAAATATATTCTTTTTTATAGAAAACAATATTATATCTCTTTTTTCGTTATTGAAAATCGAATAATTATTCGATTTATTATTTTTAAGAATATTATTTAACATTAATATTAATGGTCTTAATGAAGTTATTAATTCTTTATAACCAAAGTCCATACAAATCTTCTATAAATTAATCATTTTGAGCGGGCTTTTATTCTTTGTTGTAAGTATAATCAACGGGGATTTTGGTTTATTAGGAATTGACATTGATTTGTTGATTTTTATAACTATGTCGGGATTTAACAAAATGCTATACTTATTATCATAAATTAAAGTAAATGGCGAGGATTTTGTTACTAAATTTTTTTAACCCTTTTGATCTTTAATCATTCCCAAAGTTGAAAACCTAAAGCGTTTATAATTAAAATCAAAAATATACGTGGTTTCAAATTCTTTTTGTACAAATTCTTCGATAAATTTATTATTCATATTCTTTAAAATAGTGCTATCCAGCGATTCTATTTGTTAAATATCTAATTCGACAATCAAATCTTTGATTATTTGGATTGATATAACGTTAATAATTTCATTACAAAGATCGTTTTTATAAACAAATCTTTTATTAAATCTAATATTTTGTATAATAATAACTTTATCGAGTATAGGGATTCAGATATGGAAGATTGTTGTAACAAGAATATATCCAATTAAATATCCAATGTATATTTACGGGTTAGTTTTATACTATTTTATTTTAATCCTAGTTTCTTTTTCTTTGTTTAAAGGGTATATGCGATAATTATATTTATATATTGTACTTTAATCGGGATAAAGATCGTTAATGATCTTTCGTAATAGCGATGGTGAGTATCATTTGTAATATTGCTTGAATTAGAAATTAATTATTTCGTTAAAACATTTCCAACCTTTTGTTTTCAATGGATTAATGTTATATAGATATGTAACGGTAAAAGCGGCTTTTATTTATATTTTATCTAGTAATTCAATTAAAGTGCGCATTTTAATCTATTTAGTAATAATTTCTTATTTTGTACATTCCGCTTTTCCGTTAGGTTTATATATAAGGGAAAGGGAGAGTTCAAGTTCTATACTTTCTTCGAAAATCTATCTTTTGAACGCAATATTATTTTTAATCCTTATTACGGATATATCATTATCTTACTTAATCATTATAATGTGAAGATTATATTTGTAATAGACTTATATAACAAAGTTTTTTAAAACTTTAGAAACCTTATTATACATTTTCTAAATCAATGTAGAAATAAAGATCTTTTTATTGTATATATTCTTGATTATTAGCAACTATAACATTTTGTTATAAGTACGGGGAAAATCGAACAAATTCTATTAAACCTTATAAAAAAGTTTAAATGATTAATAATTACTAAATAAGTATAAAACAATTTGTTTAGTATGTATATATAAATAATCGATATATTTTATTTAAATAATGTCACGCTGAGAGCGTAAAGCACGTGAGAGGTACGTGTTTACTAAACAACATGCTCTTACGTATTACGTGGATCTTCCGGTAGTAAGTGCACGGGCACACTAAAGTATACGTACGCTAAGGCGCCCGAGCCCATTAAAGCATATATACGCAAAGGTGCTCGAGCACACTAACCGCTTTTGATCTACCGGCGTTAGGGGCACCGGAGTATCAATCGAGCTTAGCATATCGACTAATTGACCCTATAACTACTATTATACGATACATCATGACTCGTAGTACTGTAGATCCTTACGATTACAGAGCTATACAATGATCACGTGTGATCACGTGTAGTTATGTATATGTAGTATATAAAGGACAGATTAATCCTGTATTTAAAGAGACAAACAACAATACAATCATTGTTTTATACCTATACCTTTATTCCTCTTTGATATCACTTCATTATATATTCGTAGCTATCCTCCGTAATAAATAATTCTTTTAATTTATACTCCTTTAACCATTCTAATTAAGTATTCCAATGTTTTTTTATTAAAATGTTTTAATCTTTTATACTATAAATCGCTTGATTTCAATCGAGGTTTTATTGTTTCGCGTGTTCGAAAGAAATGTTTATTAATCTTTTGGTTTTTGGTAAACATTATAATACTTATGTTTATAGGAAGATTAAACTCATCAGAGTAATTAAAATGAATGTTATATTTTAAAAAGATAAGATTGTGTTTTCTAATGTATTGAGCAATGATAATATTGTTAATTCGATTATTGATTCTAATAGTAGTATCAAATCTATTAAATCAAGCATTTTTGTTACAAAGAAGGGTTTTGGATATAAGATTAATATAAAAACCAAGAACAAACGCAACATTAATCAATATAAAATCTGTATTATTTAGCAAAATTCCTTTAATTACTTTTTCGCCACAATTAACCATTAGCAAGCTTAACGATTTTGTTTCGATATAATCCGAAATATCGTTAGAAATGTATTTTCCGCTTATTAAAAA
Organism: Monilinia aucupariae; assembly: GCA_002162555.1. Taxonomy (NCBI): domain Eukaryota; kingdom Fungi; phylum Ascomycota; class Leotiomycetes; order Helotiales; family Sclerotiniaceae; genus Monilinia; species Monilinia aucupariae. The sequence continues at coordinate 88,293 of NGKF01000049.1, read as the reverse complement.
GCTAATATTGTTGATAATGTATATAGCATTACAATTATTCAATAAGATGCAATTTGCCAGTATATACGTGAAAATAATCATAAATGTAGTAAAAACATTAATACACTTGTTCAAATCGATAATGCAAAAAACAATGTTATAAAGATTCTTTCTTTATAAAGATCTATAAGATTGATTAGTTTGAGTAGTAGAAAGTTATTTCTTTTTGAATAAAACGTTTCAAAGATTATTATATTTCTTGTTTTTGATATATTCGTTAATTTCTTTAATTTGCTTTTTATTAATAGTTCGAGTAAACTATTTAATGCATTTATTGGTAAGAGCTAGTTCAATTATACAATATTTGTCCGGTTTATAACAATGGTTTAAATCGATTAATTGATTTTCTTTATAAGGATAATGTTAAGTGGCATTGTTAACATTGTTGTTTTTCGATTGTCGTTTTAATCTAAATGATTATTAGAATCCTAATCTTTGAATAGCGAAGAATCCCTTTAACAATGGATTACAATTCATTCGATTGGTATAATCAGCGAAAAGATTACCGTATTATTTTAAGATAGTAGTATGGTATTCTTTTTTATCTTCAATATTTAAAGTAATTAATTATTGCTTCAACCAATTTAACGCTAATTTGCTTAGTGTTTCTAGGAATTGTTTATATTTATAAATTCTTTTAATCTTCAAAAAATTGTAAGCCAATGCTTTAATATAAAGTAATTCCTATTCTTTATATTATTTAATCGGGTCGATTTGTTTATTATATGTACTATTCAAATAATCGATATATTTGGTTTAAATAATCTTTAGAATTGTTAAATCAATAGAAACAATTTTTATATATAAGTAAGTAATGATTTGTTTTAAAGTATAGTTTTATATAGTATTCTAAGAGATTTCCAAAATGTAGAATAAATCGATTATAGATATAATTTAATCGAATATATAGCGAAAATTATTATGATTTTGATTATATTTACTTTTCTAAGTTTTGTAGATCTTCTTTATAAATAAAAAAGTCTTTGAAAAGTTTTTTAATATAATAAGAACAGGATTTGTAAGGAGTTTAAGTTTAAACATTCTATCCATTTCGACGTTTGTATTAACATATCAATTATAAGTTTCAAAATCCATGGTATATTAATTATAGCGTTTACGATTCTTTTTAAAAATCATAATGTTCATAAAAAAAACTTGGGGTGGATTAATATTTAATCAATTACAGAATTAATAATTAAAAGAGTTAAAGGTATCCGGATCGATATTGTTTCAAATATATTTAAAATAACTAACATTTTTAAATAATAAATATCAAAGGGATCAATCCGTTCGGTTATTGAAAATAATATTTGATATGATGAAGAGGATGATTCTAGAGGATAGAAGGAGTATAATAAAAAATGATTAGGGATTAAAAAGAAAAAAGAAGTTGTATGATATCGATATTCGAATTGTAATTATTGTAGAGATTTCGAGTATAAACCGGGCTTATAACTATTACGGAGGATAGCTACGAATATATAATAAAATAATATTAGAAAAGAATAAAAATATAAATATAAAATAATAATTGTATTATTGTTTATCCTTTTAAATATAAGATCCATTTACTCTTTATATATTATATATGAATAATCATATATAATAACATATAATCATTATATAACTTTGTAATTATAAAGATCTACAATACTTTGATTTATAATATTGGTATAGATTATTATATTCTCGTATATAAAATTTAAATCCTTATAGAATAATACATTATATTGCTTTTAACTCTATAGATCAAAAAGCAATTAGTACTCTTATACATTTATTAAAATAAAGACTAAAAGCCTTCAATGATTCTAATTTCGGCAATCCCAAAAAGATTAGTAAACTTATGCCCTTATTACTGAAAAATCTTTAAAAGCATTATATTCGACAAACACATACTTCGACAAAGCACGTGCTTCAATAAACACGTACGTACCACGCATTTAGCGTGACAGTTAGTATTATATTCGCTTAGTTTGGAAGAAGGGAAAGCTGAATCGATTCTAATTGTTATAGTCGAATACAAAATTGATTCAACTTTTTTCTAATATTCTTTTACTTTAAAAAAAAGAGCTATATTCTTATTCTTCTCGAATACTATAATTGAAAGTAGTGTAATTGTTTTTCCTTTTGTAAAACCAAATTTGTAAGCGATTTTGTTAATATAGGTATTATATGTTAATTACAATTTCTTAAATTGTTGATCTTTAATGATTCGAATCCTTAGAAACTATTAAATATCGTTAAAATCTTTAAATTTATATCTAGCTTTAATTCCATTTATTATTTGATCCTTGTAACGTTTATATCTTTTATAATAGATTATTTGGATATCATTAACAAAAAACAAAATAAATACATGGAAATTAGGAGATATAAAGATATAAAGCTTTTTTTTGCATTTTACTATTTTCAGGCTAATAAATATACTTATAAACTTTTTATACCAAAGTGCAAGGGAGTTTTTTAAGCTATATAGTGCACGATCAAAAGTAATGGATTTATTAAATATTTTATATCTATTTGGCATATAGTATATAACTAGATTTCTAATGAAATCTTGAAATACATTAACAAAGGCATTTACAATATTGTATTGTTTTGTCTCAAAATTATTCTTTATTATCGTTGCCATCATTATGCGAAAGGATCGCGTAATAAATGTAACTATATAAATCGATTCGATTATTGTTATATCCTGAAAATCTTTTCTAACTACTAATTGTAATCTATAGCGATTGATATAACCGTTTTGATCATTTTTATAAATAAATACCTATTGAAATAGAATAGGCTTTAATTTAATCGATATTATTTCAATTTCTCGCTAAATACTTCGATTTTGTAATACTTTAATCTCGCGGTCATAATCCATTTTGAACCAATATCCAAATATATAAATTCTAAAATTATAGAAAAACTTCGATGGTAATGGTACTGTTGATTTTAGCATTTGTAAAAGATCCGTAATCTTGGGTTAAATCAAAAGCATAATTATCGGTTTATATTTTATTGCGGCAATTACTACATTATATATAGTAATAAACTTACCATTTTGTTTATTTAGTTTATCCTTCTATTTATCAAACCAGAAAGTATCATAAAAATCATTTAATCGTTGAAGTCCATTTCTAAATCCGCATAATTGAGTAATCATAGTACTAATAAAAGTATTAGTTTTGTAATAACCATTTGCTTATTAACATAAACGATTTAAGCGTTTGGTATAGTTTGTTGTTTAATACTTTGTATAATCAAGGATTATATTAATATTGTCAAACGTATCAAATTTAATATACTCTTTAGTATTAATATTAAACCTAAAAATCTTTATCTAAAAAGTATATAGCCATTTAATAGCTTTGTTAAATATAAATAGCGAAAAAGATCTTTAAAATATATTTCTTTTTATAAAAAGCAATATTGTATTTCCCTCCTTATTATTAAAAATCGAATAATCATTCGATTTATTGTTCTCGAGAATATTATCTAATGCTAATGTTAATGGTTTTGATAAAGTCGCTAATTCTCCATAACCAGAATCTATATAAGCTTTTTGTGAATTAATCATTTCGAGCAAGCTTTTATCCTTCGCTATAAATACAATCAACAAAGATCTTGATTTACTAAAAACCGATATTAACTTATTAATTTCTATAATTATATCGAGATTTAACGAAATATTATACTCATTATTATGAATTGAAGTAAATAGCAAAGATTCTATCACCAAATTCTTTTAACCTTTTTAATCTTTAATCACCCCCGAAATCGAAAACCCAGAGCATTTATAATTAAAATTAGGAGTATATATAGTTTCAAACTTTTTTTGTACAAATCCTTTGGTAAGTTTATTATCCATATTCTCTAAAATAGTATCATTCAACAATTTCATTTGTTGAATATCCAATTCAACAATCAAATCCTTAATCACTTAAACTAGTATAACGTTAATAATCTTATTATAAAGATTGTTTTTATAAACAAATCTTTTATTGAATCTAATATTTTGTATAATAATAACTTTATCAAATATAGGGATCCAGATATAAAAGATTGCTGTAGTAAGAATATATTCGATCAAATATCCAATGTATACTTATGGATTAGTTTTATACTATTTTACTTTAATCCTAATTTCTTTTTTTTTTATTCAAAAAGTATATATAACAACTATACCTATATATCGCACTTTAATTAGAACAAAGATTGTTAATGATCTTTTGTAACAACAACAATGAGTACTATCTATAGTATTATCTAAACCAAAAATTAATTACTTTGTTAAAACATTTTCAATCTTTTGCTTTTAATAAATTAATATTATATAAATATATAACAGTAAAAGCTATCTCTATCTATATTTTATCCAATAATTCAATTGAAATGCGCATTTTAATCTATTTAATAATGATTTTTTGCTCTACGCATTCCGTTTCTTCATTAAGTTTATACATAAAGGAAAAGGAAAGTTCAAGTTTTATACTTTTTTCGAAAATCTATTTTTTGAATATAGTATTACTTTTGATTCTTATTACAAATGTATTATTGTTTTGCTTGATTATTACAATATAAAAACCATATTTGCAATAAACCTATATAACAAAGTTCTTTAAAACTTCAAAAACCTTATTATACGTTTTTTGGATTAATATAAAGATAAAGATTTTTCCATTGTATATATCCTTAATTATTAGCAACTATAACATTCCATTATAAGCACGGGGAAAATTAAACAAATCCCATTAAACCTTATAAAAAGGTTTAAGTAATTGATAATTATTAAATAAGCATAAAACAATTTGTTTAGCGTATATATATAAATAATCGATGTATTCCATTCAAATGATTCTTTTGATCCATACTCCTCTAACTATTTTAACTAAATATTCCAATGTTTCTTTGCTAAAATACCTTAATCTTTTATACTATAAATCGTTTGATTTCAATTAAGGTTTTATTGTTTCGCATAATTAAAGGAAATATTTGTTGATCTTTTGTTTTTCGGTAAATATTATAATATTTATATTCACAGGAAAATTAGATTCATCAAAATAATTAAAATAAACGTTATATTTTAAAAAGATAAAATTATACTTTCTAATACATTAAACAATAATAATATTATTAACCCGATTGTCGATCTTAATAATAACATTAAAACTATTAAACCAAGTATCTTTGTTACAAAAAAGGGTTTCGAATACAAAATTAATATAAAAACCAGGAACAAACGCAACATTAATCAATATAAAATCCGCACTATCTAACAAAATTCCTTTAATTACTTTTTCGCTACAATTAACTATTAGCAAACTTGATGATTTTGCTTCAACGTAATTCGAGATATTGTTAAAAACGTATTTTCCGCTTATTAGAAAACTAGCATTGTTGATAATATATATAACACTATAGTTATTCAACAAAATACAATTTGCTAATATATACATAGAAATGATTATAAGTGTAGCAAAAGCACTAGTATACTTATTCGGGTTGATAATACAAAAGGTAGTGTTATGGAGATTCTTTCTTTGTAAAGATTTATAAAATTTATTAATCTAAATAATAGAAAGCTATCCTTTTTTAATTAAAACGTTTCGAAGATTATTATATTTTTTGGTTTTAATATATTTATTGATCTCTTTAACTTGCTTTTTATTAATAATCCAAATAAGCTATTCAACGCATTTATTGGTAAAGGCTAATTCAATTATATAATACTCGTTTAGTTTATAACGATGGCTTGGATCGATTAATTAATTTTCTCTATAAGAATAATATTGAGTGGTATTGTTAATGTCACGCTTCCGCTGCCCGGCTGGCATAGCAGACGTTCCGGTGCATATGTACGACGTTACAACTCACATGCTCGATTAGCGAGCATATGCCGTACATATATCCTGCTTATATAGTTTATATATATATAACAATCTCTTCTTTGTAGTATAATCAAATAATAATAAATTTTAAGAACTTTATTAATTTTGTTCTAAACAACTTTTTTACAATATAAATATTATATTATTTATTACTTAAATATCAAATTGTTTTAACCATTTAATGATTGTTTAAAAAAATACTTTTTTCGATAATACTTTTTTAAAAACGTTTTTAAACAATAAAATCGTTTACTTATAGAAAGAAGATTAATACTAAACTTAGTTTAACGGCGATATACTTTTTATTACTTTCGGAAATCCTTTTACTTTTCTTTTCCCTTCGATATACTCTATTCTTTTTTCGACAAATCCAACGTTAATATCGCTATGTTTTTTGGTTAAAATATTGCGTTAGTAAACTTGGCGTTTGTATTATTAATTCTTTGTTCTACCCTTGGTTTTACTTTTAATGTAACTATTTGAAATCAAGGTTAAGGAAAAGGTAAAAAAACGAAATAAGAAGCAATGCTTTTTTTACGATTTGCTTTCATTCTAAAGAGTACTCTTTGCGATTTTACCTTGCGCGTTTTCGATTCTCAGAATTGCGAAAACGAATATATTATACGAGAAGTTCTTTTTACTTAAACTATGGAAATTGAACGGCTACGCGATAAAGTTGCATATAGTATTACTTTTATTACTTCTTTTTTCAACCCTTTTCTCCTTGAAACAATTTTTCTTTCCATTGAAATTAATCAATATTTTATTGCAAAAGAATAATATTAATTTCGCAGAAGTTGTAAAAGAACTTTAAAGAGATTATAAATCGATAATTTTAATAACCCCGCCTTTAACTTTTCGTTTTTCGAATCAAATAATAATTGTTACGCTAAGGGTGATCAATCTTTCATTTGTAGGTATAACTCCTTAAACCCTTTATATTTTTTTTATTCTATTTATTTATATTATTTTAAAGTAACTAATCTTACCAAAAAGCTAAGCGATAATGTAGAACCCCGAATAAGTTTATAAAGTATATTTATTTTTAAACGTTTCGATTTATATGCTAATACTTTCGATTCAAAAACAGCTTGATATATTTACATTATGGATTAAATAAAGTTGAAAGTTCAAAAATACTTTTATATGTTGTATACGCAAGTTCCTTACTTTACTAACGCGGAACTAATACGCTAACTAATCGCAATTTATAGCAATTCTGCAGAGATTAAGTATGCATATACTTAATATAACCATTGAAAGATATTCAACGGTTCTTTTATTTAATATAATCACTTTTTGGAATGGTATAGAACTTTTAAACTTTTAACAATTTAAGCCAAAATTACTAATAATATTCAATTGTTTAAAGATTTCGAAAACAAGATTTCCGATTATTTAGCTTAAACTGTAGCTTTTTATAAGAACAATTGTTTTACTACAGAAAAGCTAATTAATAAGTTGATTAAGATTAATAAAAACAAAATCTTTATACGAAAAAGAAACAAGTATTACACTTCTCGAAAGCTTATTTTCGTTAAAAAGTCATTTATTACAATATTAACCTATTTTTTTTAAACAAATCGAAACGTTAACTATTTTAATATTGATGTAGTTCAATATACTTAGTCTAAACTGTTCTACTTGCTATGTAACACCCCGGCGGGATATATTGGAATTTTCAAAAATCCAACCCCTAAAATCTTTACCCGGAATACCGCTTTTTTTCCTATTTTCAAAGCTTACTTTTAAACGCTATAAGCAAGTTTTTATAAGATAAAGGCGAATATCCTTATTAATTCCATTGTTGTTATCGATAGCGAATTTATTGAAGATTTCTACAATGTTAAGGATTATTTCGATTCCCAGATATACATTGAAGATATTAAATCAATGTGTTAAACGGAAGATATTCGTTTAAAAGCAAATGTTTAAACAAAAACTTTTTTTTAAATGTTATTAGAGATATGCGATTCCTTAATTTAACTAAACTAATAGAAAATCAAGTTATAATCCTACTTTATATCCTTTTCAAAAACGGATACTTTTTTAGATCAAATGCTTTTTTTGATTTTAAAGTAAACGGATACGTTTTTATTAACATTACACTTTTTATTTTTTTATTTCCATTGTTTAAACTACGTTATTATTCATTTAAAACTTCTATTAGCGTTAAAGGTTACAATAACATGCAGAGTCGCGTTATCATTTATTATACTTTTTTTAATCTCTCGATCAATAATCGAAAGCAATCATTCGTTTCATTTTTTATTACAGACCTAGGTTTTTATAATATTATACTAAGTAAATCATGGTTTTTAGAGTTGCGAACAAAGTTCGACTATTTCAATCAACGTTTCGAATGACCTTTAAAACGATTATCTATATATTCGTTAAATTAGAATCTATTATTTTCAAAAAATGATTTAAAGCAAAAAAAGATCAATTAATTTGTATAATAAGATATTAATCGGAGAGATGATAAACTCGATATCTATTGGTAACAATGAAACGTTTAATTCAAATCTATCATTGTATCCATGGTACAATTTTTCGACCCTATATCTGCGAAAAAACTTAACCCTTCTTTTCTTTTTTCTTTTTAATAAATATTTGAAAAAGCTCCTTAATAATTGTTCAAAAAAGCTTACATTGCAAAACTATAGAAACTTTATAAATTGCTACTTCATTTTTTATTCGATATTATTGATATTTATGCTTTTACGCCTGTACAATTTAAATTTTTGTACAAAAGGTATAAGTATGATAAGCTTTTCGTTGTTATTATTAACAATATTAAAGTTGTTACACAAGAACGTTGATAGGAACAAAATCAGAAGGACCAGCTCTTAGCTATTATAAACGTTTATTAACATACTAGATCTTAATTATGTTTAAACAATGCTTTTATTATTGTTAATAAAGAACCTCCAATTCCTTCAGTATATAAAGTTTTCTAAAAAGCTTTTTCCAAAGCCGATTCGAATATGCTATTATTTTATCGTTTATATGATCACAAAATTATGTTGAAAGGTGAAAAGGAAAAAGCTTTGAAATATAATTCATTTTATAAGATATCGCTAAAACAACTAGAAATTGTTAAAGAATATTTAATTAATAATCTAGTTAAAGGATTTATAAAGCTTAATTAAGCTTTTTATACAATATTCGTTTTGTTTGTTTGAAAAGCTAATGATACATTTCGATTTTGTATCGATTTTTGTTTATTAAACTTTTTTATTTGCAAGGATCGATATTCTTTCCTTTTAATCAATAAGATGTTTGTATATTTTGTTAATGCAAAAATCTATATAAAATTCGATATCTGTTAAGCTTTTTATTGAATTAAAATGGATTCTGTTTTTAAGGAATATATTATATTCTATATGCGTTATAATTTTTACAAATGCAAAGTCGTACCATTTGGCTTTATAAACAGCCTAGCAATTTATTAAAGGTATATAAATAATATATTTTTTAACTATTTAGATATGTTTTGTATTGCCTACTTTAACGATATTCTGATTTACTTTAAAAACAAAAAAAATCATCAAGTTTAAATCAAATTAATCCTGGCTCGATTTGAAATTGTTGATCTTTAAGCCGATTTTAAAAAGTACGAATTCAATGTTAAATATATTAAATATTTCGAATTTATTATTTCTATCGAAAATGTTAAAGTTGATTTAAAGAAGGTAAAAATAATTAAAAGTTGGATGTACCCTATAACCGTTAAAGAAATCCAATCATTCTTTGGTTTTTGCAATTTCTATTATCGTTTTATTAAAGACTATAATATTATAATTAAACTTTTAATAAAGCTTATTAAAGCTAATACTCTGTTCCATTTCAACAATTTGTACCGCAATATATTCAACATTTTGAAACAAAAACTCATTTTTGCTTTTTTACTTTGATATTATAATTACAACCTTTTTTATATACTTAAAACCAATATTTCGAATAAAGTAATCATTAGTATACTTTTTCAAAAGCATAATAACAATTGGCTATTTGTAATATATTTCTTCAAAATTATGGTTTTTGTTGAATTGAACTATAAGGTTTACGATAAAGAGATATTATCGATAATACGCTTCTTTAATCATTGGAAATCAGAACTAACTGGTTTTCCTCATCAAATTCGAATCTATACAAATTATAAAGCTTTAAAATATTTTATGATTATTAAAGCTTTAAATACTCGATAGGTTTAATAAACCGAGTTGCTAATTGATTATAATTTCGTTATTATATACTATTCCAATAAAAACAATCTTTTCGCCAATACTTTTACATATTGTATTAACAAGTTCGATGTATAGAATTAAACGAAGAAGAAGAATCGCTTTCAACAACTTATAAAAAACAATCAAATCGATATGAGGATTATATAGAACGATTTGAAGAAGGAGATCAATAATAACGTATTATTTACTATAAACCTAGCTCTTATTGCTCCTCACTTCAATATTGTTAATCGCATCTTTAACGCTAATTGTTCTTTTAATAATCTACAAACTTTACAAATTAAGGTATTTAAAGGCCATAAACACTTCGCCTTCCAGGATGGTTTATTATTACACAACAATCGTTTGGTGATATTCAATTCGGAGAACCTCTATACGTTCTTTATTCGAAAGGCTTATAATTCAATTTTTATAGTATATCCTGGAATTAAGAAAACTTACTTTTTGCTATAAAAATAATACTATTAGCTTAGTATACTTATAACAATTGCTTAATATATACGCAATTGCTACGCTTGTAAACGCAATTCCATACCGCGAAATCGTATTCCCGGTTTGTTATATTTACTTCCCGTTTTTAAACAAGTATGATAAGATATTATTATAAACTATTGCAGTTTTAATAAGGATAAGTATAATTATAACAATATTCTTATAATTATCGATCGATTAATAAAACAAGTCATCTTCATTCCTTATTATAAGGAAATTGATTTATAAGAGTAAACTAAACTCTATTTATATCATGTTTATCAATATTATAGAGCCTTCAAATCGATTATATCGGATAAAGGTTTTTAATTTATTTTAAAGTTTTAGCAAAAATTTAATTAACTATTAAGCATTAATATTAAGCTTTCTATTGTTTACTATTTTTAAATAAATAGTTAAACGAAGATTTACAATCAATATTTGTAACAATATCTACGCCCATTCGTTAATTATTATCAAGACGATTGGTCGGAATTCCTGTCTATAATGGATTATGCTTAGTTCACCCTTTCATACAAATCTTTCGAAAGCTTATCGTCTTTTAAAGCTTTTTATGGTTACTCTTTATATAATAGTTGGGATTGGGATATTAAGGATAGTTTTTCAACAAGAAATGTAAACATCCAAAACGCTTACAAATTTATTGAATACAATTAAATAGTTATTGTTTACGCTAAAAAAGATATTCTTTAAATTTAAAAGAAAATAACCCGGTTCATTAATTTGCATTATTATATTGTAAACTTCGATATTGGAAATTATATATGATTGAATATAAAGAACTATCTTACCCAACAACCCTTCAAAAAGCTTAATTACCCCATTCAAAATCGATTCAAGATTATAAATTAAATAGGTAACTCTTTTTGCCTTGAATTTCCTATTACTATGAAGATACATTCAATGTTTTTGCTCAATAAGCTTTGGAAAACCTACAATAATCTTTTCTTTGATTAAGTTTAAAAGTTTCTATTGCTTATCAATATTACTAATGATTTTGAATGGGAAATAAAAAAAATTCTCGTTGTTAAAAAGATTTGCAATTTTTTACGATATTGCGTTTTTTGGTTCAATGTTGATATCGATTTTATTTGGTACCCCGTTTCTAATTTGAAAATTGTTTTTTACAAGTTATATAATTTCTATTGAGCAAATTTTACATTGCCTAGTTCTCCTGCTCTATTATTTGAATGAATTAAACTTTACGAGAATGAAGAAGATAATTACGATTATATTAATAATAATAAACTTATATCCACCACTAATTGAATATATTTCTTTTAAACCATTTTGTAGTTATGGTTATTCGAAGAAGTTTTTGTATTATATCAAATTATTGTTGTTATTACTAATATCAACTAAAATAACGCAATCCTCGATATGGTATAAGGAAAAAAGGAATCTTTAAAGTAAATATAAAATGGTTAATCCCTACCACTCTACTCAACTAAAGAATAAACAGAGTTATCAAAAAAAAAGAAAGAAATATTATTTATTTGAAACAAAATACCGCTTAAAATGTTTTGGCTTTTAATTGTAGTTTTAAAGTTATTTTTTTCAATACTTATCCGCGCTTTTTTTTTTGTTTAAGTTTTTTATATATTCGGTATTTCTTCAACTCCTCTTTGTAGATTCTTTTTATACGTTTTTTTTTTTTCTCCACTAGAATTTTTTTTAATACTTTTTTCGAGAATTTATATTTAAGTTTTATTTGCAAAACTATTTACTTCTTTGTCAACAATATTGCAAAAAACAATCAAGGAAAAAGATAACTTGCTTTTACCTTTTATTTATAAATCGACAATGCTTTGTAATATCTCAGAAAATCGCTTAATAATTAACCTTTCGAAACCTTCTTATACCTCTACCTTTGATTAAAACAAAAAAAACAAAGCTTTCCCTTCTGCCCTAATATAATATAACATTTCCCCTTCAAATTCCCCGCAAAGTAACTCTGTATACACAACACATATACACCCTCAAAATCCTCGAAACAATCGTTAATAACAAACGATGGTTTTGCCAGCGATTTTAATAACAATTTAATAAACCCTTTATACAATTTACAATATATTATCCCAAACACATTATCACTGTTATCCTTCGATTGATTTGGAGTTTTTGCAATAAGCTTTTTGCCGTTGCTATTAGCTTAGGCCGGCATTGCAAACGCCCGATTTTATTATTGTTATTGTTATTATTTCGCCGTTGATACCTAATCCTACTATTGCTATTATTATTGTTTTAACGCAATTTTTTATTGTAGAGAACCTTTGTTGATAAAATTTTGCATTAGCAATTCAAATGTTTAAATGTATACTATCATTATATCAAATTAATGTTATTGTTTGTTACTCAAAAGGAAAAGAAAACTAACCCACAAAATCAATTGAAAAGCCTTGCTCATCGAAACCATTGTTGCTTTTCATTTAATTTTTTTTATTATTTTTATGATCTTGCTTTAAAGAAAAAGAAAAAGAAGAAAGAACTTTGATTACAATAAGCGTTTTTAACTTTAACTGCTTCGCCGCTAACGCCGCCTACATGTTTACCGCACTTTCACATTGCCTTTGCTTTTTAGTAAAGTCTCCATTCAACGATCTTTTTGCTATACTTGGTATAGAATTGTTCGATTTATCGATATAGAAAGATATACTTAAGAAAGCAATAAATTTGATAAAGAAATTGAAGTGATTTGGATATGAATTTAAGTTTACAATAGAAAAAAGCTTTTGTTATATACCCTTTCTTAATACAAGCATCACTTTGTCGTTTCGAAATATCGAATAGGCATCCATTTTGTTGCAAAGTGTTTATATACACACTACCGCTTAGGAATAAGCAAATACAACCATATGCCTTGCAACAATAATCACAAAGTTTATAATAAATACTTTTTATTTAATCTAATTAACTGGCAAATGCCGTATAGGGTATAATACAGGATTATTAACGGATAATCGCTTGAGGATAAGCTTTACTAAAAAAGGGGATAATATCACGCTTTCGTTGCTCAATTGGCATAGTAAATGTTCCAATGTATATATACAACGTTATAGTTTATATACTCGATTAGCAAGCATATACTATGTATGTATCCTGCCTATACGGTTCATATATATATAACAATCTCTCCTTCGTAGTATAGTTAGGTAGTAGTAAATTCTAAGAACTCTATTGACCCTGTTCTAAACAGCTCTTTTACGGCATAAGCGTCACAGTTAACGTTGTTGCTCTTCGATTGTTGTTTTGATCCGGATGATTATTGGAATTTTGATTTTTAAATAGCAAAGGATTTCTTTAGCAATGGATTACAATCTATCCAATTAACATAATCAACAAAAAGATTACCATATTATTCTAAAGTAATAGTATAGTATTCTTTTTTATCTTTAATGTTTAAAGTAATTAATTGCTGTTTTGATCAATTTGGCGCTAATTTGTTTAGTATTTCCAGGAATTGTTTATATCTATAAATTCTTTTGATTTTTAAAAGATTGTAAGCCGATGTTTTAGTATAAAGTAATTTCTACTCTTTATATTATTTAATCGGGTCGATTTATCTATTATATATATTATTCAAATGATCGATATACTTGATTTAAATAATCCTTAGAATTGTTAAATTAATAAAAGCAATTTTTATATGTAGATAAACAATGATTTGTTTCAAGGTATAGTTTTGTATAGTATTTTGAAAGATTTCCAAAACATAGAATAAATTGATTATAGATATAATCCAATCGAATATGTAGCGAAAGTTATTATGATTTTGATTGTATTCATTTTTTTGAATCTTATAGATTTTCTTCATAAATAAAATTTTTTTTAAAAGATCCTTTAATATAACAAAAACAAAATCCGTAAAAAGCTTGGGTTTAAACATTTCATTCATTTCGATATTAATAGTATTTATTTATTTATTTATTATATTTAACGTCTATATAAGCTAGCTAGGCTCTTGACCTCCCGAAGGGTACTAGAGACGGGTGATACACTAATAGGTTATAAATCCAGAAGCTTATTATTTAGGTACATATGGTACAACGTTGTTAAGTTAAAATATTGAGGTCGCTTTCTCCCGGCGGTTTTTTACAACTCTAGCTTTATTGAGCAATCTTCTTCTACTATTTGAAAGAACGTTCTATATTAAAAAGATTAATCTTTGTTTATTATATTTAAAAAGAATGAGTATCGGGCTGTATAGCAATCGTATTGATAGGGAATGCTAAAAAAGTAGTTATTACATTAAGTTGCAATCTTTATATTATTATATAAAGTATTATATTATGTTTTATAGATTGCGTTTTAGATTAGATTCCGAAGTAAAGCAATGAATAAAGAGAGGGGGAGGGTAAAAAAAAGGTTGAATAAAGCGCTATATTGAATACTATTCGGGATGCTATTAAACTCTCGATTGCAAAATATAAAATATTGCGTTATTGCAACAAAATGTTCGAACTTTTTTAGAAGAGCGAAAAGTTGTTATATATAATCGTGCCTTTCCCGAACGGTCGCCGATAAGCGGGCAGGTTTGAGTAGTTACAAATAAAACTTTTTGGTGAAGATTTTGTAAAAAACGAAATGCTTAAAGGTTTTAGTTTTATTGTATAAGCAATAAGTTTTTGTATCTTTGTATTTAAAACGTTTGTAATAAACTTCAAAATCGCTGTGTTTAAATTGTAGTGTTAGTAGTTTATATAATATTGATTTAGCAAATCTAAACTTTGTAAACTCTTTAAATGTATAGTTTAATTGCTATTTGTAATATTCTCCCGTTAATGTAAGTTTGTTTTTGCTTTACTAATTGTCTATCGCATTGTGAATTAAGCTTTGTATTATCAAGTCTATCCTATTAATCGTTAATTGCGCGATGGGCCCTGGATCTATTATATCGCTTTTCGTATCTACATTTGCTAGTTTATCCGCTGTTTCGTTACCAATAATCCTCTAATACCCAAAGGATCACTGTATTTTAATTGTATATTAATCGATAAATTTATAGCTTTCTAGAAACGTTTATTGTAAAGTATTCGAAACATTTACGCGTTTGCATTATATCATCGAAATGCTATCGATATAAAGCTATATTTGTATATCTATAGTAGTTAACAACGTTAACGTTTTTTGTAGCCTTTTTAAAGTATTTATTGTTTTTGTATCGAAGATATACAAAAATGTATTAATTGCATTTTTGTTGGTAACGACGAAATCTTGTCTTTAATAAATCGTATAATTATAGCTTATATGCTTACTCACGTTATTATACGATTCGAACCTATTAAAGAAGATAATAATTGTATTAAAAAGTAAAGCGTTTCACCAATTAACAAAGTTTTTCGTTACTATTTCTTTATTTATTTCTTTTATAAGATTTGTTTTATACCCGGGAGTATAATGCGAAAGGAAAAGAATTGAACAAAGCGCTTTTGGAAGTAGTTGATCCGTTATTTGTAGCTTTGTACTGCGTTGTATACAATACTTTAATGCGATTAAATGTATAGTAAACGAATAATGTATATTTAGCTTTTTAAATCGAAAAGCTATATTAATATGAATATATTTTAGAATTACTTTGCAAAGCGAAAAACCTGCATTGCATAGATCAATTATTATAAATATAGTTCTTTAGATTAATAATACGCCCTTTATTATTATATTGATCACTTTGTTCGTTTTCGTTATATATAACTCTATACAAATATTTATTATAATGCTTTATAAATAACTACTATCTATGTTTAATCTTGTTTATTCCGGGTATTATACTTTTGCTTTATATAATAACGAAGACAAAACATATATAATCGTAGCTTTTCGTAGAGAGGTTGTAGAAAGCCTATATTGTATATTAATAAAGTGTTTAATATATTGTGAGACTGCAGAATGGCTCCGACCATTCGGACCTAACACCTTCATATAACCTCGCCTTTTATAAGGAGTATTTATACTCCTCTTACTCTGTATCTTAAATCACTATATCATGTTTTGTTTATTGAATTTTATCTCCCTTATTACCCCCTTTCTTGATTATGTATATATTCATTATAATTTAAATTATCCATCTTGATTATCCTTTCCTCCTCTGTTATTCATAACTATTTTAATTGATTTTAATCTTTATTCCCCTTTTATTGTATTGTTTTTTCCTAGAAAGCCATTTTTTTTGTTGTTTTTGATTGTTATTTTTATCCTTTATCTTTTTTTTTTTTATATTGGTAATTTATGCAAAAATAAAGATTTATTCAAAGTTAATTATTTATAAAAGCAATATACAATTTTAAGTTCTTTTCGATATATTGGAGTATTTTGTAGGGAATCCAAAGTATCAAAAAAGTTGATAGAGAAACTATAGATAATGATAATACAGAATTATATCCTTCGATAAAAATAAAAAGGAAGCAAAAACAATAAAATGGATTATACTTCGAAAGAAAGAAACCCAAATCGCAAACAATTATATTTTTGTTCGATATCGATTATTTAAATGTAACGACGATAAAGATAAGATTTGATAATGTTTATGTTACAAATCGAACGATAATACGAAATAATTATAGGATTGATAATTATTACTAAAAGCAATAGTTTTCTTTATTCAACGATTTGGTTTATGAGTTGTATATTAAACCTACTTTATAATTTATAACTCGAAAAATTCAATATATATCGTTTATATAATCTTTATTGTTAATATTGAAAAACTATTTAATGGTTTTGTATCTTTAAGTTTGAAAGTTATATTGAAGAAAAAAGAGTACAATCTATTAAAACTTTAAATAATTATTAAATTGGTTTGGTTATATTTTGATTCAACTAAATATTTGTGATTAGAACGTTAAGAACTAATATATGAAATAAATAAACTTTATGAAACAATAAATAACAATGAATTTCGATACAATTATGAAAATTTTATTTTAAGTTTGGATATAGTAAATACCAAATCTTCGGGAAAGATCTAAATATATTTTGATTATTTATTTGATTGATTTAGCGTTGTTTTGATTGATTTGTATAAGCCAAGTTGCGATCGATATGTTACATTTCAACGTTGATAGATATGTACAACGATATTTTGCAAATTCGTAAAGTATTAACGTCGAAATGAATGGGGATTTTATTGCTGTTAAAATCCTTCATTTATTACTAAAGATTTGTTTTCCTTTTGTTTATATTATTCTTATCATTTCTTTATTATTTTATTTATGTTATCGAAAAATTTATATTTCAATTATACTATATTTATACGTTATATAATTCATTTGTTCAAATTACAATACTTCATTGATCAATTATATCTTCCAAACTTACCAGTGGTCCCAATGCATTTGTGTTCAATACAATGACCTTTAAAAATCCTAAAATCGAAAAGATTAATGGGTTTATTAGCAATAAGCAATTTGGTTTCTTTAATAAACTAAAGCTTTATAGAAGCAAACGTTATAATGCTAAAGACAAGCAATCTGCGAAAGCAAAACCCGAAATTATTATTCCTTTTGAAATTAGATCCAATTTTAAGGAAGATTTTAAACAAAATGAAAATGCTTTTATGCTTAACAAGAATAATATCAAAAAGCTTGTTGAAACTTTTATGAAATTCAACAAAAAAAGTTTGCTATTTGTAAAGAAGGAAGGAATATCATGATTCGATGGTACCAATACAATAGAATGATGCAAAACTATAAAGGATCTTAAACGAGAGTATAATATAACTAAGAAAAAGTTTCGTTATCGAATTCCTAAACAAATAAAATATAATTTTCGATTTGATATAAAGGTTATGAATGAATACAAATCATTTGATTGGAATTGGAAGAAAATCTTTAAATCTGCCTTTTTAGCGAAATATACTGTATAAAACACTTTTCGATTAAAGTATAACCAAAACTATTTGCAAGCTTTGGCGTTTAAATATAGTATAAAGGAAAAGTATAATCTCGAAGATATATTGATCTATAACCAAAGCTATAACCTTATTACAACTTGGCTTATAACGGAAAAAAAGATTATTATTGAAATCATTGCTTTTTTGTTCTTGAAAAACTTAAATACTCGATTAAGATTAAAGTTTGTTAACAAAACTAGCAGTCTATTAAAGGAATATTACATTTTGATTTAAGCCCCGATCTATACGATCTATATAAAGTATATAGATCTGTTAAATCACAACAAAAACTTTGAAGAAAAAGCTTAATTAAGGAAAATTGATGCTGAGATAGCTGATACTATTATAAAGGTTATAAAAAAGCTTAAAAAGAAAAAGTCTATATCTTCCAAAAACTATAATAATAAGATAAATTCGTTAACCAAAGCATTCGAGATGTTCGCTATCAAAAGCATTGCATTTTTAATTAAACCTGTTATTGCAAGAAAGTCTGTGGCTTTTTTTAGCTTTATTAAGGTTTTTGATAATAATGAAGTAGTAGAAGTTAATGTAATTTACAATAAGTTTTGCTTTTATTATCAAAATATATGGTTTGAAAACAAAAGCCATACTATAAAGAAAGATTATTCAGTTTTCAAAAAGCATTGTATAAAAAGATAAATCATTTTCGATAGATTCGGTGTTATATATTAAAGAAAGAATTAAAATTAAGTAGAATTATCTCAAATCTTCTATAACAAGAATATAAATCCTTTGGTATATTTTGTATCGATTAATGTAAAAATGAATAAGTGGAACAAAAAGAACAATTCAAATTCAAAGTTAATTAAACATATTAATATTATTGAAATCGTTAATAATAATATTCATTTTTCTAACAATATTAATTCGATTTCATTTTTTACTTTTCGCTTAAATAGTTTTATTCTGAAATACATTAATATTGTTATTTAGTTTAAGCTTACTACATTGTAATTTGAATAATATATTAGCAAAGATAAAGCAGGAAAAATTACTTTCATTTTAAAACAAAAACTTGAAGATATAGTTTCAAAACTTGTTACTTTTATTTTTACAAAAGTTTAAACAATTAGCTTTTTTGTATTCAATACTCTGGATTTTATAATAAATAATACATTTTCGAGTGGTTAAAGCTTTATAAGAATAAATTCGTTAATTGTTATTAAGAAAGTTGTTTCTAGAAAATCAAAAAAAAAACTTATCTTTTTAGTTATAATTAATAATTATAATACAATTGAGTAAACTAAACATTTGATCTTTAGGATTAAAGTTTCTATTCCTATTAACTTTTTGTTCAAAACAATACTCGAACTTTGAAAGAAATGATCGATTAAAATTAATAATCCATCAAAACTCAAAGCATTAATATTAAAATTTCTCGAAGTTGTTAACAATATGTTATTTGTTACTTTGGAATCCTATATTGTTATGATTTAAAACCGAAAATCTATTGAAGTACAAATCAATTATTGTAATATATTTGAATATAACCTTTTGGTATAGATAAATACAATTTCTATTGTTTTGCTAAACTACCAAAAAGAAATGTATAATCAAATTATATATATTTCGGAGACGGATCGAAATCGTAAGAAGTTACCGGTGGTTAAGATTTTGTTGAATAATTAAGATTCAATCGAAGCCATTTTCGATAGTGGTTTTATTATTAATATAATGAATAATAAACTATGTATAGCTTTAAATCTTTTAATAAGCCCGGTGAATATGAGTATTGTTGATATCGATATAATCGAATCGAAACTTATAAACATATATAGAAATATCAAAATCTTTTTCAATAAAATCATGAATATGGTTAATATCTATATAATAAAAAATGCTTGAAATAAATTTTTATTGAGTATATTATAATTTATTACCGGCGAAATCATATTTAATTACTAGTACGGTTTACAATATATTGCAATTACCAATAACGATGATAAATATTATATAAATGTTTAATATAGCGATTAAATATCGCAAATAGTTTACAATAAACATTTTTTCGACATTAATAAAAAAAACTAGATTTCGATATATTCAACAAGCAATATATTGGTAATTTTATATTAAATCCTTTTCGAAATGTAGAACTTTTGGAAAAGCAGATAGCATTTGACAAATATTATAAATTATTGAACTTAGAACTTTGTGAATAGTTGAAAAAAGTATTAATCTATCTAAAACCAATTAAAGATTATATTTTATTTTCAAATCTATAAGATTTATATATTAATAAACTAGAATATATTAGATATTTGATTACTTTCGAAAATAATGATAAATCTACCTATAAGTATTATCGAATTATTGTACAATCTATATATCCAATAATTGAAACGTTGATAAAGGATTTCCGAAAAGATTTTTTATTTTTTATTAATACTTTGTATAAAAACAAAACCAACAAAGTTCGATTATTCAATGTTTCTACAAATATAAATGGAAAAGGTTTTAAAGGATTAGCAAATTGATTTAAACGTTATAGGAAAATGTTTTTTTATCAAAAACCTATTAGCAAATAGAAAAAGTATTTGATACCAAGATTCAATAGTAAACTTAAAAAATACCAATTAATTCCTAAACGCATAAAGGAAATCAAATATAGAAATATATTTACTAAACAAAAAAAAGATCTATTACTATCGTATCTTTTAAACTGTAAAAATGCTTTAGCATTTGATTGAATTTATATTAGCAAAATGCAACCTAAAATCGCACTTCCTCAAAAAATCAATACAATTCCGTATATAGTATAGTAAACAATAGATTTCCCGATTCCAAAAGCTTTAATATAAACAATCTTTAAAATGCTTCAAAACCGCATTAATTAAGAAATATTTGAGTATTGCAAAAGGCTATACAAAAACTTATGGTTTTTGATTAAAAAAAAGATTTTTGATATTTATAGAATTATTAATGCTATTGTCAAATTGAACAAGATTACAATCCAGGATACTAATCTTTCATTTAATACAAATATCTTCGCTGAAAATTTTGCGAAGTATATAATTGCTTCTTTAATTAATTTTTTTTTTGGTTATGATCAAATTCCTTTAGCAAAAAAAAGTAGAAATATAATTGCATTCCAAACTTCGTTTAATTTGTTGTAATAAATAACTTTTCTATAAAAAGCGACAAACTCGATGGTTTAGTTTTATAGAATTGTTTTAAAAATCTTGGGTAATCTTTTGCTAATTATAATATTGCTTTTTTTAGATGATATTGAAATTAAGGGTTTATTAAATAATTATAATATAAAAAAAATCGAAAATGAAATTAAATGCTTCGTTTTCGAACATATTCAGTTTATTAACAAAACGTTTGAACAATTAAAAAAAGCGGATTGTTTAGTTAAAGTTAAATCAGAATAGTATATAAATGGAATTCAGATTATTGATTATATTTGTAGCGTTGATAAGCGAATTCTTGCAAATGCAAAAATCCAGAAGATTATTGATTGGTTTATACTACTTAATAAACATAATATTCGAATATTTTTTAAAGTCTATATTTTTTTTCGGATTTGAGTAAAGAATTTCGTTAAGAAAATAAATCTTTTGTATCGATTGTTAAAAAAAAGTATAGAATTTATTTGGATAAAGCTAAAGCAATTTGCTATAGATTCTTTAAAGTATACTTTAATTTATGTTTTTGCTTTTATACTTTTGCGATACAATAATTCAAAGAAGGTTAATGAAATTGTTTGCAATATTAATGTTAGTTTTAAAGAATAGGGCGTTTATTTGAGTTAAATGCTTAATAGAAAAAAAACGATGGTTCGTTTTAAGAATGGAATATAAAATGCTATTGAAAAAAACTATAATGCAATTAAAAGAAAATGTTATAATATTTTAAAAGCTTTACAAAAGTTTAAATTTGATCTTTATAATATATATTTTATTTTCGAGATTAATACTAAAGTTTTGATTATACAACTCAATCGTATTACTATTGATTTACCTGAAGCTTTAATTACAAAATGAATCGCTTGGATTCGATTGTTCAACTTTGAGGTTAAATATATTAAAGAAGCATTATATACTATTGTTGACGAACTATCAAAACGGCCTCGAAATTCTTTTAATCTTTTTGAAAATAAAATGGATATTAATAATTGAATCGTTGAAAAGCTTAATAACATCGTAGCAATAGATAATTTACAAAACTTTACGAATTTGCAAAGTATTGTATTATACAATGAATACTTGGAAGATAATCGAAAAATCGCTTTTTATTTGTTAACTCTACAAAAGCCAATAGGTATAACAATATCAAACTTTGGAAAATTCAAAAAAAAAGCTTTGGGATTTAATATACAGAATAAATGTTTGTTCAAGAATAAATTAAAGAATATACTTCATCGACAAATTATTGATAACAAAAATAAACATTTAAAATTGATTTCTTATTTGTATAATGTATATAATCACAAAGGAATAGAAAATATATTCAATAAAGTTCATTAATTATATTATTAAACAAATATGTTTCAAAAAATTAAAATATTTGTTAAAACTTATTCTAATTGTTAATTTCGCAAATCAAATCTTAAGGAAGAGTTGTTATATTCGATTTGGGTTAGTATATATTAAATCAAATGCGATTTAAATATTATTTATATATTTATTAATAACGATTACAAATATTTGGTGGTTCTATATAATGATTTTTCTGGATGGATTAAGATAAAGTCTTTATGTATTATTAATTCGAAGAATGTTATATTATTTCTTTGAAATGTTGTTTATTAATATAGTATATTTGGAAAAGTTGTTGTAGATAAAAAGCTTGAGAACAAAGATTATATGGAATATTTTGCGGCAAAGTATGGAATTAATAGGGTTCAAATCTTAGTATACAATTCGAAAGTAAACGGAGCAATGGAATATAAACATCAATTATTGAAGAATGGTTTAATCAAAGCAACGAAAAGAAAAGGAAAATGATTTCAACATTTGGATACTATTTTGATAACTAATAGGGTTATTATTTATAAGCCTATCAATTTTACTTTTTTTTATATAATTTATAGTTAACATTTTGTTTTACTAATCGAAACCAAATATTACATATAGAAAGTTTTAAACTAAGATATTGTAAAAACGAGATTCGATTTGTTGGTTATTTGTATATATTAATTTAAAATAAGAGATAAAGATATTTAAAAAATTATATTGTACAAAAAGCGTTATCGATTTGATAGAAAAGAACGTTTTGATAAAGATTATAATACAATGGAAAAGAATATCAAATAAAGCGATATAGTTTTGTATAATAATTTATTAAGTAAGATTAGTATATCAAAAAAGCGGAAACTTGTATATCAATGGTTTGGATTTTATCGAGTAGTAAAAGCAAATATAAACAAAAGCATTTATATTTTGAAAAAGTTAAATAGAATTTGTTTATATAGAATTTATATAAATAATAAACTCAAAAAGTTTATTTAGTATAATAATATAATTGTTTTGATAAAACTGAACAAGATTGAAGATAACGATTTGAAGATTGAAGATTCTTTGAAAACTTTAATTTCTTTGTTTAAAAAACTTATTGAACAAACTTTAAAGAATACAAATTAATTAGCAAACGATAATTCAATATCTAAAAAAAATCAATTGTTTTATCAATTTAATCTAATTATCGAAATCCCTTTTTGCAAATCAAGATCTGTATAAACAAGATCTTAAACTTCTCGAATTTGATATAAGACTTTAGCTTTAAAGTTCAATTTTATTAAGGATATTAGTCTATATTGTCGTCCGATAAATTAACCAAATCTTCGATATTATCATCCAATAAATTGATCAAATCTTCAATACTATCGTTTAATAGATTGGCCAAATCTTTCGAAATTGTTGTTCAAAGCTATTTATAATTTATTATTTCATTTTAAAATGAATAAGTTATTTATCATCAAAAACAATATCATTCATTAGTAAATAAAGCAATTACTCTATTAACAAAGTGATTTCCATTTCTTTTTGTTTATATTAAATTATTTGTTTTTTTTTGTTAATTATTTATATCATATATTGCCCTCGTTTAATTTGTTTTTTTGTTATATTAATACTTTTCTTTCCCTTTTATTTCAATTCTTTTCTTTAACAATAATAACTTTTTTCATATATTATATTTCGATTTTTATACTCTTTTATATTACCAACTTTACAACTCTTCAACTTCGATATTGATTTTTTTGTTTTTAAACAATTGTTTTTCTTATTAATCTATTAATTCTTCAACTTTTTTTGTATTTATAAATCTCAATTTTTTTATAAGATTCTTTACACTTTTATACTAAATCTTTTGTATCCCTTTGCTTTTTAGTATTACAATTTTTTATTTTTGTTATACTCTTTGTTTTTCACAATGAATAAACCAAAATTTTCGCTAATTGAGAAGATTGAACACAATAAAGCCGATCAACGATTTGCAGCTTCTTTAATTGTTGTTAAAGTATGATATACGGAAAAATTTAATTACTTTTTGCAAATTCTGGAATAATATAAAAATCGATTTATTGAATTGCAATATAACGTATATACTTCCTTTAATCATTTTATATTAACTTTATAATATAAGTTTAAAAAAGTTATAAATAAATCGATGATCGATATAGTCCGGGATAAAGTATAGTTTACTATTAGTGTTTTTTAAAAAGATTATTTAAAAAACAATATAATTGCTATTAAAAAAGTAAAGGATGTTCAATATAAACGTGAAGAATACTTGAACAATATTATAAACCATTAAGCAAGATTTTTTATTAATAGATTTTTGGCTTTATTGTTTATTTTCAAATAAGGTTCTCGATTTGTTGAAGATCTATATACTATTATTAGGATTTTTGGATTTACAAATATAATCGATAATATCAATAATAAACTGATATATCGGTTGTTAAAAGTATAAAAACAAGGATATCGTATTGATTGATGGATTATACTTTTTGAATTCAAAGAAGTTGTTTTGATTATATCAAAGAAAAAGACTAAAATAAATTGGATTGATAAGAAAACCAAAGATTTAGGTTTTTTTTACAATAAATATGGTTTATTAAATGTTGACGATGAACAATACCGATTGGAAATGTTTCTTTAATCTATATTTGTATTCGAGATTGAAAATATAAATTTGAATGTTTTTACTAAATTGACAAATCATAATATAATGGTTTAGGAACATTTAAATATTGATATTCTAATTAAAAAAGTTGATCGTAAAGCAAACTTAATAAACGCTATAATAGTTTATTATCGAACTTTTGCTAAACTTAGTAATCATATTATTGAACATTAAAAGATTAATAAGTATATTATTTTTAAGGTATACAAATATCCCTTTATAACTATCAATAACAATTTTGTATAGTTTTAAGCTTTATTAGAAAAATATATCGCTAAACAAATTAATTAATATCAAATAATTAAATTGGTTATTCGCTATTCGCTAAATATATGTTTATATTATGTTTAACAATTAGCAAATATCCTTAGTTTAGAAACTGTTCATTACAAAATGAAGGAGTTGAATAACAAATTAACGAAAATTTGTATAAAAAGAAATATAATTAATAAAATATATATTTCTAAAGAATTTTATAATTAGTTTAAACCTTATATTATTGCGAAAAAGGCTCAATATCAACAAACTTTTGGTTTGTTAACTTTTTAAAAGCTTTTTTCTAATATAATAAATCCTTTTGTATATTTGAATATTTGTAGAGTGTTGTTATTGATAAGATTTGTTTGAATCTCGGCTTTGATATCAAATATTCTTAACAATTCGATCAAGAATAATATTTGAACTTTAATCAAAATGTATTAATATTATTATCGTTGAAGGGGAAGGGATTATAGTTTTTTATATATAATTTATTTCTTTTTAATGTAACAAATTGTATGCGTTAATTTAGCTTTTTAACAAAAAACGATTTTGCAAAGATTTGATAAAGAGTATTGCTTATTAACAATTTCTTTTTCTATAATAGAGTATATTTCAATTGGAAATTTTAATTATTTATTTGTATATAGCAATGTTTTGGATATTTTTGGTTTAAAGAAGAAGTATAATCTATATAGCGTAGTTATATTCTTTGTTTTTTACGATGATTATGAAATCGAGTATTGAACCCGTTTCTTTTTTGTTTTGATAAAGAAAGTTAATATTTCTTGGTTGATCGAATCAATTAAAACTTTCTTCAAAGCTTTATTGTTTAATATTGAAGAATAGCAATTATTGTTATCCAAGATTAACTTTAAGGATTACAAAGTTGTGAAAAAGAATACGAAGTTGGATTGAAAGGTTATTACA
This sequence comes from Monilinia aucupariae, assembly GCA_002162555.1. Taxonomy (NCBI): domain Eukaryota; kingdom Fungi; phylum Ascomycota; class Leotiomycetes; order Helotiales; family Sclerotiniaceae; genus Monilinia; species Monilinia aucupariae. Next base: position 61,399 of record NGKF01000049.1, on the reverse strand, counting down.
AATCCAATAGGTATATTGGCTTTGAGAGCAATTGTTAAGATTAATATAGTTGCTATAGGTATTAAACCTTTATATACTTCTATAGTTTTTTATATAATTGTAATGTATGATAATAACGATTAAACTTTATCTCTTTTTGAAAATAGTATGTTATATTTAACGATACTCAAATTATATTGTAATTTGATGCCAATTTTCAATGAGAATGTATTGAAAAGGGGAAGATTTGTAATATTTAATTTTCCGATAAATATTTGCGTACTTTTTGCGTATCCTATTGAGTAAGTATTTATGAGAATTTTGTTTTGGAATGATATATTAGTAAAAAAAAGCGCTTTGGAATTGTTATAGAAATCGAAAAAGTAATTCAATTTATAATACAAAAAATCGAAGAAAAATACTTTGATTCTTTTTGTACAAACCTTCAAAGAAATAAAAAAACGAAAGAAAATATATAAAAAACATTCATTTTTTGATCGTTTAGCGATAGTTTACATATCAAAACTAAATATCGATTTTTTTATAAATGAAAAATTTATTGCCTTTTCTTACTTTATTTTCAATAACCAAAAATTTAATTATTTATACTCCCCAAACCCTAATATTTATAATTCTTAAAACGGATCCTTTAAAGATAATAAAGATCTAGGATTTTCGAAAAAGAAACAATACATTAAGAAAAAGAAATTATTACAACAATCCATTCGCAAACCAAGATTGTTTTATACATTAAAAGAATCGTTTGCTACGCAAAGGAAATAATTGTAAATTTTAATGTTTGAAATCGAAATGATAGATTCGAAATGCAATGGATTTACAAAAAGATATTTTGCAAATTCGTAAAGTATAGCAACCGGTATTAAAGGATATTGGATCGATGGATTTTGTTGAAGCATTTTGTTAATATAGCGAGATGAATATATTGGTTTACTTATTGGTATACGGATTTGATTAAACTTATTTTTGCGGTTTTCTTTTGTTTTTTATTTTTAATTAATCGAGGTTGATCAATAAATAAAGTAGAGAAGAATGTAAGATTGTAGAATAGCTCCAATCATTCGAATCTAATACTTTTATATAACTTTGCTTTTTATAAAAAGTATTTATACTCCTTTTACTCTATATTTTAGATTATCATATTATGTTTTGTTTATTAAGTTTTATCTTTTTTATTATTCCCTTTTTTGATTATGTATATATTCATTATGATTTAGATTATCCATCTTAATTATTCTTCCCTCCTTTATTGTTCATGATCGTCCTAATTGACCTTAGCCCCTACTCCCTTTTTGTTATATTGCTCTTTCTTAGAAGGCCATTCTTTTTGTTGTTTTTGATTGTTGTTTCTACCCTTTATCTTCTTCCCTTTTATAATATAACGTTATTTTCTATGCTTTTTTTATTTGTTCTATAATATATTTTTTAAATATAAATTTGCAATCGAGCTATACTTCTAATCATTTTAATGTTGGTTGTTTTATATTGTTTGAAACGCTTATTATAGATTGTATAGTTAATATAAAGAAGATAACAATTTCTGGAATGTATATATAATATTTACAAGTAAAGTGTATTATCTTTAACTTTTCTAGTATAAAAGCGACTTTATTAGCCTGTTCCTATACTTCAATTTTTTGCATATTTTGCATAATTGCTGTAATATTCTTTTCCAATGTATTACTTACTCTGTAAAACATAATATCGTTCACGTACTCGAAGCAAAGAATTTGGTTTTGGTTTAAAAGTTCCGTTAAATAAAGTATATAAAGCATTGAAAATAAAGATAAACTTTAAAAGATATTGTATTGTACTCGCAATTTGTTTATATACATATTCTTTAACCTAATCATCACTTTGCGATCCTATAAAAACAATTAAACCATTTTTAAAAAAGTTGTAAATCAATTTTGATTTTGTATTCTTTTTAATAGTCGCCGGGGTAGTAATACATCAAATACGCTTTAAACATTTATTGTAACCAACGTGATTTTTTGTTTTCTAGCAAAAGCGTATTCCATATCGTATACGAATGTTATAATTAGGTCTATAATCGATTGTTTAAGCAAAACCCTGTAATACTAAAGGCTTAGCATATCATGCATTAACGCCATTCACACTATCCGTTTCGTAATAGTTTATTCTAAATCTTTGCTTACACAGGATAGTAAAGCTATCGAACGCTAAAAACGTATAGAGCTTTTATCTTTCTTATCGATTTTGAATAGTATTATTATTTCAACTAATCACCAAACTTTGGGAAAGTAATTTCTTTTAAAACAATATTCGAAAAGCCCGTATAAATATTCTTTAATATTATCCTAACAAGCTTTCAAAAGTCTAATTGTAATTCTATCAACTTTTAACAAAGTATTTAAAACCCCGATAATATTCCGTTTTATCTTTTTAAAGGATACAGTAATATTCCAAGGAAAAGTAAAGATATGATTTTCTAATATTGAATCCATTTCTAAATTGTTAATATTATTGTATCTATGTAATACTTTATCTAATAAAACCTATGCTTTTTTTTTTGTACTTTTGATCGATTAGTTATTGATTATAAGTAATGAAGCTTTAAAGAAAAGGATCGCTTTGTATCAGTTTATTACTTTATACAGGTTTACGTTATCCAATGCATTGTTAATTATTTTTCTTTAATACTTTTTTTTCGCTTTGCATATTGCAATAAATATTTGTTTTCTATCCTTAAAGGTTTTATTGAAGCGTTTATATAGATTATACATCGTTGCATTTTTATTAGTTTATTAAAACGTTGATTATATTTGATTGTTCGCTAATTGCTTTATAATCTATATCAATCGTTGAAATAGATTAATAAACCGCTTTACGATTGTTTCCAGTTTAATATCTATGGCGATATTTCCGATTTTCGATAGCCAATATATTTCGCTTTTTATTAGATTAACAAATGTATATAGACCGTTTTCGATAACCCTGTATCTAATACATTTGCTAAAAGTTATATCTTGCTTTGGAATAATAATAATTTGCGTATAATAGTCCGATCCATAATCTATATCCCGGCGTATCATTGTCTTTGCGAAAGGTATATTGGAAAAAGTAAAATCAATTATATGCTTTATACGATGAGTAAATATTTTTACTTCGTTAATAAAGTTTATACTAGTATTCTGTGATCAATTAGTAAACAAAGCTCTTTAAATAGTTGATAACATTTTTGGTTCATAGATATTGTATTTTGCGTTGAAATCCTTTTCGATTAATATACAAAGCGCTAGAGTAATATTTGTTGTATAATATATCATTGTTGTAGTATTGAATTCGCGATAAATATTAACTATATAATAATCGTTTATTTCAAATTATACTATATCTTTATAATATTTATTACATTGTTATTACATTTGTATTGCGGTTTTTTGTTGTATATACAATATAGTTTTTGATTGCTCGATTTCTTTTTCGACTATTTATTTATTTATTTATTTATTTATTATGTTTAACGTTTATATAAGCTAGCTAGGCTTTTAATCTCCCGAAGGGTACTAGAGACAGGTGATACACTAATGAGTTGTAGGCTTAAGAGCTCACCATTTAAATACATATCGTACAACGTCGCTAGATTGAAACATTAAAACCGCTTCCTCCCGGCAATCTTTCACAACTCTAGCTTTATTGAACAATTTTCTTTCGTCGTTTAAAAAAGCGTTCTGTATTGAAAAGGTTAGCCTTTGCTTATTATACTTAAAGAGAATAAATATCGAGCTGTATAACAATCGCATTAGTAAAAAACGCTAAAAAAGCAATTGTTATATTAAATTGTAACCTTTATATCGTCGTATAAAATATTATATCGCGTTTTATAAATCGCGCTTTAGATTAAACTTCAAAGTAAAACAAAAAATAAAAAGGGAGGAAAGAGGGTAAAAAAAAAGTCGAATAAAGCATTGCATTAAATACTATCCAGAATACCGCTAAGCTCTTAATTATAAAACATAAAGTATTATATTATTACAACAAAACGTTTAAACTCTTTTAAAAAAGCAAAAAGTTATCATATATAATCATACCCTTCCCAAACGATCGCCAATAAACGAACAAGTTTAAGTAACTATAAATAGAATTTTTTGATGAAGATCTTGCAAAAAACAAAATGTTTAAAGGTTTTAGCTTTATTATATAAACAATAAGTCTTTATATCTTCGTATTTGAAACGCTTATAATAAGCCTCAAAGTTACTATGCCTAAATTGCAACATTAATAGTTTATACAATGTTAATTTAACAAATTTAAGCTTTGTAAACTCTTTAAATATATAATCTAATTGCCATTTGCAATATCCTCTCGTTAATGTAAGCTCGTTTTTGCCTTACTAATTGTTCGTCGCATTGCGGATTAAGCCTTGTACTATTAAGTTTATCCCATTGATCATTGATTGTATAATAAGCTTTAAGTTTATTATATCGCTCTTTACACTTATATCTACTAGTTTATCCGCCGCTTTGTTGCCGGTAATCCTTTGGTGCTTAAAGGACTACTATATCTTAACCGCGTATTAATCAATAAATCTATGGTTTTCTAGAAACGCTTATTATAAAATATTCAAAACATTTGCGCATTTGCATTATATCATTAAAATACTATCGATATAGAGTTATTTTTATGTATTCATAGTAATTAATAACGTTAACGTTTTTTGTAACCCTTTTAAAGCATTTATCGCTTTTGTATCGAAGATGTACAAGAGTATATTAATCGCATCCTTATTGGTAACAATAAAATCTTATTTTTGATAAATCGTATAATCATAGCCTATATATTTGCCTACGTTATTGTATGATTCGAATCTATTGAAGAAGATGATAATTGTATTAAAGAGTAAAACGTTCTATTAATCAATAAAGCTTTTCGCTATTATTTCTTTATTTATTCTCTTTATAGAGTTCGTTTTATACTTAAAAGTATAATGCGAAAAGGAAAGGATTGAATAAAACGCTTTTAAAAATAGCCGGTCCGCTATTTGTAGCTTTATATTACATTATGTATGGTGCTTTAGTACAACTAAGCGTATAATGAGCGGGTGGCGTATATCCAGCTTTTTAAATCGAAGAGCCATATTAATACGAATATATTCTAAAACTACTTCGCAAAGCGAAAGGCTTGTATCGTGTAGATCAGTTATTATAAACGTAATCCTCTAAATTAGTAATACGCTTTTTATTACTATATTAATTATTTTGTTCGCTTTCGCTATACGTGATCTTATACAAATACTTACTATAGTACTTCGTAAATAATCGTTGCTTGTGTTTAATCTTGTTTGTCCCGGGTATTACGTCTTTGTTTTGTATAGTAACAAAAGCAAAACGTATATAATCGTAACTTTTTGTAAAAAAGCCGCAAAAGGTCTGTATTGCGTGTTAACAAAATGTTTAATATATAATGCTATTTTCCGTGCTTTTTCCATTTGTTTTGCAATATGCTTTTTAAATATAAGTTTGCGATCGAGCTATACTCCTAACCATCTCAACGTTAATTGCTTTATATCGTTCAATACGCTTATTATGGGCCATATAGTTAGTGTAAAAGAGATAACAGTTTTCGAAGTATATATATAACGCTTACAAGTGAAATGTATCATCTTTAACTTTTCTGGCGCAAAAGCGACTTTATTAACTTATCCTTATATTTCGATCTTTTGCATATTTTGCGTAATCGTTATAGTATTCTTTTTTAGTATATTGTTTATTTTGTAAAACGCGATATTATTTATATATCCAAAACGAAAAGTTTGATCTTGGTTTAGAAGTTCCGCTAAATAAAACATATAAAGCATTAGAGATAAAGGTAAGCTTTAAAAAGTGCTGTATTATACCCGCAATTCGTTTATATATATATTTTCTAGTTTAACCATTATTTTGCGATTTTGTAAAAACAATTGAATTATTTTTAAAAAAGTTATAGATCAGTCTTGATTTTGTATCTTTTTTAATAGCCGCCGGGGTAGTAATATATTGAATACGCTTTAAACGTTCATTGTAATCAATATAACCTTTCGTTTTTTAGCAAAAGCGTATTCCACGTTGTATACAAATATTGTGATTAGGTCTATAGCCGATTATTTAAACAAAGCTTTGCAATACTAAAGGTTTAACGTATTATGCGTTAGCAATATCTATGCGATCCGTTTTGCAATGGTTCGTTTTAGATCTTTGCTTATACAGAATAGTAGGGCTATTGAACGCCAAAAGCGTATAAAGCTTTTATCTTTCTTGCCAACTTTAAGTAGCATTATTATTTCGGTTAATTGTTAGACTTTGAAGAAATAACTTTTTTTGAAACAGCATTCGAAGAAATTGTATAAATATTCTTTAACGTTATTCTAATAAGCTTTCAAAAGTTTAATTATAATCCTATCAATTCCTAACGAAGTATTCGAAACCTTAATAGTATTTCGTTTTATTTTCTCGAAGGATACGATAATATCCCAAAGGAAAGTAAAGATATAACTTTTTAATATCGGATTTGCGTTTAGATTATCAATACTATTATATCTATATAATATTTTGTTCAATAGAGTTTATACTTTTTTTTTTATACTTTCGATCGATTAATCGTTAATTATAAGCGATGAAGCTTTAAAGAAAAGAATTGTTTTGTATTAATCTATTATTTTATATAGATCTACATTATTCGATATATTATCGATTATTCTTTTCCAATACTCTCTTTTCGCTTTACGTATTATAGTAAATATTCGTTTCTTATCTTTAAAGATTTTATTAAAGCGTTTATATAAATTGTATATCGTTGTATTCTTATTAATCCATCAAAACGTTAATTATGCTTAGTTATTTATTGATTGCCTTACAATCCATATCGATCGTTAAAATAGATTAATAAACCGCTTCGCGATTATTTCCAATTCAATATCCATAATAATATTTCCGATTTTCAATAATCAATATACTCCGCTTTTTATTAAATTAACAAATGTATATAAACCGCTTTCGATAATTCTATATTTAATATATTTATTAAAGGCTATATTTTGCCTTGGAATAATAATAATTTGCATATAATAATTCAATCTATAATCTATATCCCAATGCACCATTATCTTTGTAAAAGATATATTAAAAAAAGTAAGATCAATTATATACTTTGCACGATGAGTAAATATCTTTATTTTGCTAATGAAATTTATATTAATATTCTATAACCAATTAGTAAACGAGGCTTTTTGAGTAATCGATAACACTTTTGGTTCGTAAATATTATATTTTGTATTAAAATCCTTTTTAATCAATATACAAAACGCCGGGGTAATACCCGTTATGTAATATATTATTATTATAATATTAGATTTGCAATAGATATTAACTATATAATAACTGTTTATTTTAAACTATATTATATTTCTATAATGTTTATTATACTATTGTTATGCTTATATTGCAGCTTTTCGCTATATATACGATATAGTTCTTAATTGTTTGGTTTCCTTTTCGATTATTCCCTTTAATTCCTACGAATTATAAAGGGTATAGCATTTATATATCGAATGATTCTATGTTTTAATGCCTGGTAAACTTTAAGGTTTTTGGATATAGATTATATTCGCTTCGCTTTTGTAAACAAATTGAAGTAGAATATTATATGCCTTTATTCCTTTTCCTATGTTTGTTTATACTATTGTTATATATGGGGTTGAGCTATCTTCGCGGTTTTCGCTGTTGTATTAGTCTGGGTTTTTACTTATTAAAAGGATTAATAGCTTCAATTAGTTGTATGATCATTGCGGTATTATTATCGTTAATATCCATCGCATCCTTAATACAAGCCCTATATATATTGTTCTATAACAAAAGCTTTAAATTCATTTGATTTAGAATTATTTTAAAACGTTTCGATACTTTATTTTGCAATATCGCTATATTTATTATACGTTTAGCATTGTTGTTTACTTCCTTCGAAATCGCTAGTATCTGGATCTTAATGCGGATAAATGCCGGGATCCAAACAATGTTCAGTTGTGTAAAGTTTTATATACTTTAGAACGCTTAAAAGTTTTAAACCTTTATTTGGAATATATATACTATTTGTATAATGCTTATAGTTATCTTTGAGGCGCACGCTTTTTGAATTGCTCGATTGTTTCTATAGATTAGTTTCATTTAAGCTTTAGTTAAATTATATTATAGTTTACTTTCAATTGTATTATAGAGCGTTAACGGGCAACCTTTATATTCTACTGGAAACAGATCGTAATATTTGTTATATTTCGTAAACGCTGGGTATAACTTATGCATTAATTTTTAATGTTTAGCTTTTGCAATACTATAATTGTTGTATTGTATAAGTTTTGTACAACGATAAATATTGCAATAAATTTGGCAATTTTATTTGTAGAACTTTATTTAGTTATAAAGGAATAGAAGAATGAAAAAGGGGGTAGTTTCAAATAAGCGGAAAGAAGTAATCGAAGTAATAAAACTAATTATCTAAACGTTCTTTGTATTGTTTCCAAAACTTTTGAAGTATTTAATCGAGGTAATGTTGATTTAAATCCGGGCTTTTCTTTTTATTATCTTTTTGATGATTTCGATCTGTTTATTAATTGCGTTAAACAAAGTGTTTGGTATTAAATGTATGCAATGGCTATATTATATCTTTGGAAGATTAAAGTGTATAGTTTCAATGATTTTATAAATCTTTGATTTATCAATATCCTTTATTAAAGTATTCTTTATCTTTAAGGATTTAAAGTATAGTATTTAACCCGATTTGCATTCTATTATCTCTGGGATATCTCCATCCTTGATATTTAGGATAGCTTTAATTAGGTTCTTTCGAATTAGAAAAAGATTATTGCAATATAAACCTACAAAAAAGGCGCATTTAATAAAAATGCGTTTATTCATTTTTGTTGCTTTAGCAACGTTTTTCTTTGCAAAATTTGCTTTAAAAATTTCACTTTAAAAAACGGCCGGGGGCTTATCAATTCTGGGGGTTTTGATAATCTTTGTTCAAATCATAAAAAGCGAAGTTATTGTTATATTTTTTTTCGTTTTAGGGATTTTAAAGCTTTTTTTGCTTTTAGAGGTTGTATTTATTATAAAAGCGTTTGCTATATATTTTAAGATCGTTTTTTGGATTGGCAAAATAGTATATATCTTTTTTTAAATAAAAGTTTTAATAATCCTTTTTAAAAAGTTAATAAGTATATTTGTAAATTTGCAATAAGTTGTTGTTTGTTATTTAGCTTTTTGTAGAAATCTATTAACTCTTTGGAAAACTATTAATCTTTTCAATCTTCGAAATATAACGAAAAAGAAAAGTGTAGGTTTTGTCCTCGTTTCAACTTAGAGTTGAAAAGGGGTAAACGAAGAAGGATTGCATTATTGTATATGATTGTTATCGGCTATCCGCATTGCTTTTGTAAGCGTGGTAAAGCTTATTTTCGCTATTTGGATTTGAAAAATGCGCTTTGTATACTTTTCGCGGGCGTCAAAACTTTGCGGAGTTTGTAAAGTATCGTCGTGCGTATCTACCGGTAGTGAAATGTATCGCGTCGTCGTTGAATCAAATCGAATCTTGTGTTATTGTTTTGTTGCGAGTAGCTTTTGTTCTTTTTCGACTACCCTTTTTAATTCTTACGAATTGTAAAGACTATAGTATTTGTATACCGAGTGATTCTATATCTTAGTGCTTGATGAACTTCAAAGTTTTTGGATACAAATTATATCCGCTTTACTTTTGTAAACGAATTGAAGTAGAACATTATATACCCTCGTTCCTTTTCCCACATTCGTTTATACTATTGTTATATATAAAGTTGGATTATCTTTGCGACTTTCGTTGTTGCACTAATCCGAACTTTTACTTATTAAAAGAATTGATAACTTTAATCAATTATATAATCATTGCAATATTATTGTTGTCGATATTCATTATATTTTCAATACAAACCTTACGTATATTATTTTATAATAAAAGCTTTAAGTTTATTTGACTCAGAATTGTTTTAAAGTATTTCGATACTCTATTTTGCGATATCGCCATATTTATTATACGTTTAACGTTATCGTTTGCTTCTCTCGAAATCGTTAGTATTTGAATCTTAACGCGAATAAACATTAGAGTTCAAGCAGCGTTTAATTATATAAAGCTTTGCGTACTTTGAGACGCTTAAAAGTTTTAAACTTTTATTTGAAATATATATATTGTTTATATAATGTATATAATTGTTTTTAAAACATACGCTTTTTAAATCGTTTAATTGTTTTTGCAGATCAATTTCATTTAAGCTTTAATCAAATTGCATTATAGTTTATTTCTGGCTATATTGCAAAGCGTTAGCGAGCAGTTTTTGTATCTTGTTGAAAACGAACCGTAATATTCGTTACACTTTGTAAACGTTAAGTATAACTTGTACATCAATCTTTAATATTTAGCTTTCGCAATATTACAATTGTTATATTATATAGATCTTGTACAACAATAAATATTGCAATAAATTTAATAGTTTTGTTTATAAAGCTTTATTTGGCTACAAAAAAGTAGAAGGATAAAAAGAGAGATAACTTCAAATAAACGAAAAAAAGCGATTAAAATAGTAAAACTAATTACTCAAATGTTTTCCGCATTGTTTCCAAAATTTTTAAAGTATTTAACTAAAATAATACCGGTTTAGATTCAAGCCTTTCTTTTTACCATCTTTTTAGTAACTTCGATCCATTCGTTAATCGCATTGAATAAAATATTTGATACTAGATATACACAATAGTTATACTACATCTCTAAGAGATTAAAACGTATAGCTTTAATAATTTTATAGATCTTTGATTTGTAAATATCCTTTATTAAAACATCCTTTATTTTCAGGGATTTAAAGTATAATACTCAACCCGATTTGCATCCTATTATTTTTGGAATATCTTTGTTTTTGATACTCAGGATAGCTTTAATTAAATTCTTTCGAATCAATTTATTTATTTATTTATTATTTTTAACGTCTATATTGAGCTGGCTAGGCCCTTGACCTCCCGAAGGGTACTAGAGACGGATAATACACTAGTAGGGTTTAAACCCTAAGAGCTTATCATTTAGATACACAAGGTATAACGTCATCAATTGAAGCCTAAAGCCGCTATCACTTTAGCAACCCCCTACAATTTAACTTTATCAAGTAGCCTCCTTCCGCCGTTTGAGGGAGCGTTCTATAAATATCGTACCAGCCAATTATATCCTTCCAAATTCCTTCTATCCAATTACACCTTTCTTTCCTCTCTAACTTCTAATCACAATCAATCGGGGAAAGCGCGGGAGCCGGAATTGTCGAATTGATTTTTGTCACGCTAAGAGCATGAGGCACGTGATAATCACGTGTTTGTAGAACACTGTGATCTTATGTGGGCCTCGGATCTTCCGGGAGTAGGCGCATAGGCACCCTACCCACTTTTCGATCAACCGGAGCTAGAAAGCTCCGAAGCGCTAAAAGCTTAGCATATTACTAATTGAACAAGTTTTCCAAGGTTAGTATAAACGCTTTATACGTTATTATATTAATGTAGTATTGGATCTTCTCAATTAATATATTAGTTTCTTTTAAGATCATTTAAACTTATAACTATCAGTATACTATAATATCAAAAATCATTATACTATAGATCTATAATATTATAAATCATTATACTATAGATCCTTAAGATCTCAAAGTTAAATAATGATCATGTAGAATCACGTAAATATAGGTATATTAGAAACGGATGGATCTTGTATTATAGAAGATAAATAATAATATAATCATTGTTTTATACCTATACCTTTATCCCTTCTCAATATTATTTTATTATATATTCATAGCTATCCTCTGTGATAATTATAAACCCGGTTTATGCTCGAAATCTCTACAATAATTATAATTCGAATATCGATATTATATAACTCATCTTTTCCCCTTAATCCCCAATTGTTTTTTATTATATTTCTTTTATCCTTTATAATCATTTTTTTCATTATGTTAAATATCACTCTTAATAGTTGAACGGATTGATCCCTTTGATATTTATTATTCAAAAACATTAATTGCTTTAGGTATATCTGGAATAGTATCGATCCGGATACCCCTAACTCTTCCAATTATCAATTCTGTGATTAGTTAAACGCTAATCCACTCCAAGCCTTTTTTATAAACATTATGATTTTTGAAGAGAATCGTAAACGTTATAATCAATATACTATGGACTTTAAAGCTTACAATCGATACATTAATATTAACATCGAAATAAATAGAATATCTAAACCTAAACTCTTTGCGGATCTTATTCCTGCCATATTAGAAGATTTCTTAAAAACTTTCTTATTTATAGAAAAAATCTATAGGACTTAGAAAAATAAATACAACCAAAATTATAATAATTTCCGCTATATATTCAACTGGATTATGTTTACAATCGATTTATCTTACACTTTAAAAATCTTTTAGAATGTTATACAAGATTATACTTTGAAACAAATCATTGCCTATTTACGTATAAAGATTATTTCTATTAATTTAACAATTCTAAAGATTATTTAAACCAAATATATTAATTATTTGAATAATATACATAATAGATAAATTGACCCGATTAAATGGTATAAAAAATGAAAATCATTTTATATTAAAACATTGGCTTATAATTTTCTGGAAATCAAAGGAATCTATAGATGTAAACAATTCCTAAAAGCATTTAGTAAATTAATCCCAAATTGGTTGAAGCAATAATTAATTATTTTGAATATTAAAAACAAAAAAGGATGCTATATTATTACTTTGGAATAATATGGTAATCTTTTCGTTGATTATATTGATCGAATAGATCGTAATCCATTGCCAAAAGGATTCTTTACTATTCAAGAACCAGGATTTCAATAATCATTTAAATCAAAATAATAATCGAAAAACAATAATATTATTTAGCATTATCCTTGTAAAGAAAATCAATTAATTAATTCAAATTATTATTATAAGTTGGATAAATGCCGTATAATTAAACTAGTTTTTACCAATAAATGTATTAAATAATCTATTCGGATTATTAATGAAAAGCAAGTTAAAAAAATCAATGAATATATTAAAGATAAAAAATATAACAATTTTCAAAATGTTTTATCCAAAAAAGGATAGCTCTCTACTACTTAAATTAATCAACTTTATGGATCTTTACAAAAAAAGGATTTCTATAATATTATTTTTTGCATTATTAACCCGAACGAGTGTATTGGCGCTTTTGTTATACTTATAATTATTTTCACATATATATTGGCAAACTATATTTTGTTGAATAATTGCAATGTTATATATATTGTTAACAATGTTAACCTTTTAGTAAACGAAAAGTATATTCCTAACGATATTTTGGATTATGTTGAAGCAGGATCATCAAGTTTATCAATAATTGATCATGGCAAAAAAGTAATCAAAGGAATTTTGCTAAATAGTGCGGATCTTACGCTAATTAATATTACACTTGTTCTTGGTTTTCATACTAATTTTGTATCCGAAACCTTATTTTGTAATAAAAATGTTTAGTTTGATGGATTTAATGTTACTATTAAAATCGGCAATCGAATTAATAATATTATTATCGCTTAATATATTAAAAAATACAATTTTGTCTTTTTAGAATATAACATTCGTTTTAATTACTTTGATGAATCTAATCTTCCTATAAACATGAATATTATAGTGTTTATCGAAAACCAAAAGATTAATAAACATTTCCTTCGAATACACAAAACGATAAAACCTTGATTAGAATCAAGCGATTTGTAGTATAAAAAATCAAAGCATTTTGGCAAAGAAGTATTGAAATACTTAATTAGGATGGTTAAAGGAGTACAGATTAAAGGAATTATTTAAATGAAATGTATCGATTGTTTATATATATATACTAAACAGATTGTTTTATGCTTATCTAATGATTATTAATCATCTAAACCTTTTTATAAGGTTTAATAGGATTTGTTCGATTTTCTTTATACTTATAATAGAGTATTATAATTGCTAATAATCAAAGATATATATAATGGAAAAATCTTTATTTTTACATTAATTCAAAAAATGTATAACAAAGTTTCTAAAGTTTTAAAGAACTTTGTTATATAGATCTATTGCAAATATAGTTTTTATATTGTAATGATTAAGCAAAACAATAATACATTTGTAATAAGGATCAAAAATAATACTATATTCAAAAAATGAATCTTTGAAAAAAGTATAGAATTTGAACTCTCCTTTTTCTTTATATATAAACCTAACGAAAGAACAGAACGCGTAAAGCAAAAAATTATTATTAAATAGATTAAAATGCGTATTTCAATTGGATTGCCGGATAAAATATAGGTAAAGACCGTTTTTGCTATTATATACCTATATAATATTAGTTTATTAAAAGCAAAAGATTGGAAATATTTTAACGAAATAATTAATTCCTAGTTTAAACAATATTATAAATAATACTTATTATCGTTATCACAAAAGATCATTAACGATCTACGTTTTGATTGAAATGCGATATATAGGTATAGTTGCCGCGTATACCTTTTAAATAAAGAAAAAAAAGCTGGGATTAAAATAAAATGGTATAAAACTAACCCGCAAGTATACATTGAATATTTGATCGAATATATTTTTATTACAACAATCTTCTATATCTGAATCCTTATATTCAATAAAGTTATTATTATACGAAATATCAAATTTAATAAAAAATTTGTTTATAAAAACAATCTTTGTAATAAGATTGTTAATATTATACTAATCCAAATAATCAAAGATTTGATCGTTGAATTGGATATTTAGTAAGTGAAATCGCCGGATGGCATTATTTTAGAGAATGTAAATAATGAACTTACTGAAGGATTTGTATAAAGAAAATTCGAAATTGTATACACTCCTAGTTTTAATCATAAAAAACGCTTTGGGTCTTCGATTTCGAGGGTAATTGAAAATCAGGAGGATCAAAAAAATCTAGTGATAAAATCTTTGTCATTTACTTCAATTTATAATAATGAGTATAGCATTTCGTTAAATCCCGATATAGTTATAAGAATCAATAAATCAACGCCGGTTTTTAATAAACCAAAATCCTTATTAGCTATATTTACAATGGAGGATAAGAGTCTGTTCGAAATGATTAATTTATGGAAAGCTTATATAGATTTTGGTTATAAAGAATCAACGATTTTATCAAAACCATTAATATCAGTGTTAAATAGTATTTTCGAAAACGATAAATCGAATGATCATTCGATTCTTAATAACGAAAAGGGAGATATAGTATTGCTTTTTATAGAAAGGAATACGTTTAAAAGATCTTTTTCGTTATTTATATTTAACAAAACTATTAAACAACTATGTATTTTGTAGATAAAGATTCCTAGGCTTAATATCAATATTGAGGAATACATTAAATTCGATGTGCTTGACAATATTGATATAATCCCCAATTATACAAAGCATCAAATAACAAATTATATTAAATGCTTAAATCGTTTGCATTAATAAGCAAATGGTTACTACAAAACTAATATTTTTATTAATACTATAATTATTTAATCATACGGATTTAGAAATGGACTTTAACGATTAAATGATTTCCATGATACTTTCTAGTTTGATAAACAGAAGGATAAATTAAATAAATAAAATGATAAGTTCATTACTATACATAATATAATAATTGCTGTAATAAAATATAAACCGATAATTACATTTTTGATTCAACCCAAGGTTACGGATCTTTTATAAATGTTAAAATTAACAGCATTATCATTATTAAGATTCTTTCATAATCTTAGAATTTATATATTTGAATATTAATTCAAAATGGATTGTAACCGCAAGATTAAAGCATTACAAAATCGAAGTATTTAACAAGAAATTGAAACAATATCGATTAAATCAAAGTTTATTCTATTTCAATAAATATTTACTTATAAGAATAATTAAAACAATTATATTGATTGCTATAGATCATGATTAATAGTTAAAAAAGATCTTTAGGATATAGCGATAATCGAATCGATTTATACAATTATATTTGCCACGCGGTCCTTCCGCATAATAATGACAATGATAACGAAGAATAATTTTGAGACAAAGCAATACAATATTATAAATGCTTTTGTTAACGTATCTCGAAATCTTATTAGGAATCCAGTTATATGTTATATACTAGATGGGTATAAAGTATTTAATAAATCCATCACTTTCGATCATGCGCTGTATGGCTTAAAAGACTCCCCTGCACTTTAGTATAAAAAGTTTACAAATACATTTACTAATCTGAAAATGGTAAAATGCAAAAAAGAGTTTTGCATCTTTATATCTTTTGATTTCTATATATTCATCCTATTCTTTGTTAACGATATCCAGGTGATCTATTACAAAAGATATGAATATTAAAAGGATCAAATAATTAATAAAATCAAGGCTAGATATAAACTTAAAGATTTTGGTAATATTTAATAATTTCTAGGGATTCGAATTATTAAAGATCAACAACTTAAAAAATTGTAACTAATATATAATACCTATATCAACAAAATCGTTTGTAAATTTAGTTTTACAAAGGGAAGAGTAATTATATTATTTCCAATTATAATATTTGAAAAGAATAAGGATATAACTCCTTTCTTTAAAGTAAAGGAATATTAGAAAAAAGTTAAATCAATTTTGTATTCGGTTATAACAATTAGGGCTGATTTAATATTCCTTTTTTCCAAATTAAGCGAATATAACATTAACCTTTTAAAGAATCATTTTATAGTAACAAATCATTATATTGTATACTTATACGGATCTCGATATTTCTTTATTTGCTATAAGGATAATCATATACTTTAAATGATAATCTTTTTAAATACTTTTTTTACAAATAATACAGTTATTCGAAGATTCTTTTAAGGCTATATGATTATATTGTATGATTTATTTATTTATTTATTTATTATGTTTAACGTCTATATAAGCTAGTTAAGCTTTTAACCTCTCAAAGGGTACTAGAGACGGGTAATACATTAATAAGTCGTAAGCTTAAGAGTTTATCATTTAAATACGTATCATACAATATCACTAGATTGAAGCATTGAAACCGCTTCCTCCTGGCGGTTTCTTACAACTCTAACTTTGTTAAACAATCTTCTTCCACTGTTTGAAAAAGCGTTCTATATCGAAAGGATTAGCCTTTGTTTGTTATACTCAAAAAAAATGAGTATCAGGTTATATAGCAATCGCATTGGTAAAGAACGCTAAAGAGGCAATTGTTACATTAGATTATAGCTTTTGTATTGTTGTATAAAATATTGTACTATGTTTTATAGATTGCGCTTTAGATTAAACTTCAAAATGAAATAAAGGATAAAGAAGGAGGGGGGGGGTAAAGAAAAAGTTGGATAAAGTATTGTATTAAATACTATTCAAAGTATTGCTAAATTTTCAATTGCAAAATATAAAGTATTATATTATCGCAACAAAACATTCGAATTTTTTTGAAAAAGCGAGAAATTGTTATATATAATCGTACCCTTCTCAAGCGATCGCTGGTGAGCAAGCAGGTTTAAACAATTACAAATGGAATTTTCTAATAGAGATTTTGCAAAAGATAAAGTGTTTAAAAGTTTTAGCTTTACCATATAAACAATGAGTTTCTATGTTTTTGTATTTGAAACGCTTATAATAAGCCTCAAAGTTGCCGTACCTAAATCACAGCGTTAATAGTTTATACAATATTAATTTAACAAGTTTAAACTTTGTAGGTTTTTTAAACGCATAGTTTAATTACTATTTATAGTATCCTTTTGTTAATGTAAATTTGTTTTTGTTTTACCAATCGTTTGTTGTATTGCGGATTAAGCTTTATACTATCGAGCCTATCCCGTTGATTATTGATTACGCGATGAGCTCTGGATCTATCATATCGTTCTTCGCGCTTACATTTGTTAACTTATCCGCCGCTTTGTTGTTAATAATCCTTTAATACCCAAAGAACTATTATATTTTAATTGTATACTAATTAATAAATTTATAACTTTCTAGAAACGCCCATTATAAAGTATCTGAAACATTTGCGCGTTTGTATTATATTATCGAAATGCTATCGATATAAAGCCATCTTTATATATTTATAATGGTTGGTAATATTAATACTTTTTGTAGCTTTTTTAAAATGCTTATCGTTTTTGCGTTGAAGATATGCGAGAGTGTATTAATTACATTTTTGCTGGTAGCGATAAGATTTTGTTTTTGGTAGATCGCGTAATTATAGTCTACGTATTTACTTGCGTTATTGTATAATTTGGATTTATTGAAGAAGATAATAATTATATTAGGAAGTAAAACGTTTCATTAATTAATAAAGCTTTTCGTTGTTGTTTCTTTGTTTATTCTTTTTGTAAAGTCTGTTTTATATTTAGGGGTATAGTGTAAAAAAAAAAGGATTGGATAAAGCATTTCAGAGAAATAGCCGGTCCGCTATTTATAGCTTTATACTGTATTGCATACAATGCCCTAATACAATTAAGCGTATAGTGAGCGGGTGGCGTATATCCAGCTTTTTAAATCGAAAAGCTATATTAATACAAATATATTTTAAAACTACTTTGTAGGGCGGAAGGTTTGCATTATGTAAACCAACTATTATAAGTGTAATCCTCTAAATTAACAATATGCCCTTTGTTGTTATATTGATCATTTTGTTTGTTTTTGCTATATATGATCCTATATGAGTGTTTATTGTAGTACTTTGTAAATGGTTGTTGCTTATATTTAATCTTATTTGTTCTGGGTATTACACTTTTATTTTGTATAGTAACGAAAGCAGAACGTATATAATTGTGACTTTTTGTAGAGAAGCCGCAAAAAGCCCGTATTGCATATTGGCAAGGTATTTGATATACAACATTATTTTCTATGCTTTTTCTATTCGTTTTGCAATATGCTTTTTGAATGTAAATTTGCGATCGAGTTATATTTCTAGCCATTTTAGCGTCGATTGTTTTGTATTGTTCGGTGCATTTATTGTAGGCTGTATAGTTAATATAGAGGAGATAACAGTTTCCGGAGCGTATATATAACGCCTACAAGTAAAATGTATCATCTCCAATTTTTTTGGCGCAAAAGCAACTTTATTAGCTTGTCCCTACGTTTCGATTTTTTGTATATCTTATGCAATCACTATAATATTCTTTTTTAATGTATTGTTTATTTTATAAAGCGCAATATTGTTTATATACCCGAAGTAAAAAGTTTAGTTTTAATTCAAAAGTTTTGTTAGGTAAAGTATATAAAGCATTAAAGATAAAGGTAAACTTTAAAGAATGCTATATTATATCCGCAACTTATCCATATACATATCCTTTAGTTTAATCATCACTTTGCAATCCTATAAAAACAATTAAATCATTTTCAAAAAAACTATAAACTAGTTTTAATCCTGTATCCTTTTTAATAATTGCCGGGGTAACAATGCGTCAAATACGCTTTAAACGTTTATTATAATCAGTGTAACCTTTTGTTTCTTAGTAAAGGCGTATTTTATATTATATACGAATATTGTAATTAGATCTATGGTTAATCATTTAAACAACGCTTTGTAATACTAAGGGCTTAACGTATTATATATTAATAATGTTTATATTACCCGTTTCGCAATAGTTTGTTTTAGATTTTTGTTTATATAGAATAATAAAGCTATTGAACACTAAAAACGTACGGAGCTTTTATTTTTTTTATCGACTTTGAATAGCATTATTATTTCGACTAATCGCTAGATTTTGGGGAAATAGTTTTTTTTAAGATAATATTCGAAAAAATCGTATAAATATTCTTTAATACTATCCTAGCAAGCTTTCAAAAGTCTAATTATAATTCTATTAGCTTTTGGCGAAGTATTTGAAACCTTAATAATATTCTATTTCATTTTTTTAAAGGATACAATAGTATTCCAAAGGAAAATAAAAATATAACTTTTTAATATCGAATCCGCTTCTAAATCATTAATGCTATCGTATTTATATAATACTTTGTTCAATAAAGCCTATACTTTCTTTTTTGTATCTTCGATCGATTAACCGTTAACTATAAGCGGCGGGGCTTTAAAAGAGGAAGCCGTCTTATGCTAGTCTACTATTTTATACAGGTTTGCGTTATCCAATATATTATCGATCATTTTTCTTTAATATTTTTTTTTTGCTTTGCATATTGCAATAAACATTCGTTTTTTATTTTTGAGAGTTTTATTAAAACGTTTGTATAGGCTATATACCGTTGCATTTTCGTTGGTTCATTAAAGCGTTGATTGTGCTTAATCGCTTGTTGGGTGCCTTGCAATTCATATCGATTGTTGGAATAGATTAATAAATCGTTTCACAATTGTTTCCAGTTTGGTATTTATAACGATATTTCCGATTTTCGGTAATTAATATATTTCGTTTTCCATTAGATTAATAAATGTATATAAACCACTTTCGGTAACCCTATATCTAATACATTTATTAGATATTATATCTTGTCCTAGAATAATAATAACCTGCATATAATGGTCCAATCCATAATCTATATCTTGGTGCATTATCGTTTTTGCGAAAGATATATTGAAGAAAATAAAATCAATTATATACTTTGTGTAATAAATAAATATATCTATTTTGCTAATGAAATCTATACCAATATCCTATAACCAATTAATAAACGAAGCTTTTTGAATAGTCGATAGTACTCTTGATTCGTAAATATCGTGTTTTGCATTGAAGTCCCCTTTGATCAATATACAAAGCGCCGGGATGATATCTATTGTGTAATATATTATTATTGTAGTATTAGGTTTACAATAGATATTAATTATATAGTAATCGTTTATTTTAAATTATATTATATCTTTATAACGTTTTTTACGTTGTTATTGTACTTATATCGCGGCTTTTCGCCGTATATATAATATAGTTTTTGGTCGCTTGGCTTCCCTTTCGATTGCCTCCTTCGATTTTTACAAATTGTAAAGGGTATAGTATTTGTATATCGAGTGATTTTGTATCTTAATGTTCAATAAACTTTAGGGTTCTTGAATACAAACTATATTCGCTTTGCTTTCGTAAACAAACTAAAATAGAACATTATATGCCTTTGCTTTTTTTTCTATATTCGTCTATACCATTGTTATATATGGAGTCGAATTATCTTTACGGTCTTTATCGCTGCGTCGGTTCGAGCTTTTACTTATTAAAAAGATCAATAGCTTTAATCAATTGCATGGTTACTATAATATCATTATTGTTGATATTTATCGTATCCTCAATACAAACCCTATATATATTGTTTTGTAATAAAAGCTTTAGGTTCATTTGATTCGAAATTGCTTTAAAGTGTTTCAATATTCTATTTTGCGATGTTATTATATTTATTACATATTTAGCGTTGTCGTTTGCTTCTCTTGAAGTCGCTAGTATCTAGATTTTAATATGAATAAACATCAAAATCCGAGCAATGCTCAATTGTATAAAGCTTTGTATACTTTGGGATATTTAAAAGTTTTGAGCTTTTGTTTGGAATATATGTATTGTTTGTATAGTATTTGTAATTGTTTTTGAAGCGTATATTTTTTAAATTGTTCGATTGTTTTTGCGGATTAGTTTCATTTGAGCTTTAATCAAGTTGCATTGTGGTTTACTTTTGGTTATACTACGAAGCGTTAGCGGGCAGCTTTTATATTTTGTTGGAAACGGATCGTAATATTCGTTACACTTTGCAAGTGTTGGGTATAGTTTATGTATTAATCTTTAATGCTTAGCTTTTGCGATATTACAATTGTTATATCATATAGGTTTTGTACAACAATAAATATTATAATAAATTTAGTAACTTTATTTATAAAGCTCTATTTGGTTGTAGGGGGGTAGAAGGGTGAAGAAGGGGGTAGCTTTAAATAGGCGAAAAGAAGCGATTGGAATAATAAAACTAACTACCCAAACGTTCTTTACACCGTTTCCGAAGCTTTTAAGGTATTTTATTGGGGTGATATCGGTTTAAATTCGGGTTTCTTTTTTTATTATCTCTTTGGTAATTTCGATTTGTTCGTTGATCGCGCTAAACAAAATGTTTGGTATTAAACGTATACGATAGCTATACTACGTCTCTGAAAAATCGAAGCATATAACTTTAATGATTTCGCAAATCTTTGATTTGTGAATATCCTTCATTAAAGCATTCTTTATCTCTAGGGATTTAGGGTGTAGTATTTAGTCCGATTTGTATTTTATCACCTTCAGGATATCTTCATCTTTGATATCCGGGATAACTTTAACTAAATTCTCTTGGATCAAAAAAAAGCTATTGCAATATAAACTTGCAAAAAAAGCGTATTTAATAAAAATGCATTTATCTATTTTTGTTGTTTTAACAACATTTTTCTTTACAAAGTTTGCTTTAAAGGCTTCGCTTTGAAGGGTGGTCGATAGTTTGCTAGTTTTGAGGGTTTTTATGATTCCCGTTTATATTATAAGCGTTTCGATTGTTGTTATATTTTTTTGTATTTTAAAGATTTTTGGGTTTATAGTTGTATTTATTACAAAAACATTTGCAATATATATTAGGATTGTTTTTTAAATCGATATAATAATATACACTTTTTTTTTGGTAAAGGTTTTAACGATTCTTTCTAAAAAGTTAACAAATACAATTATATATTTGCAATAGATTGTTGTTTGCTATTTGGCTTTTTGTAGAAACCCGTTGATTTTTTGAAGGGTTATTGATTATTGAAGCCCTTTGGGTACAATAGGGGGAGGTGATATGTTTTTAAGTTTTTTTTTAGTTCGATTTTGAAAAAAAATGGGTGAGAAAGGGTTTCGTTGTTATATATGGTCGTTATCGACCATTTGCGATCCTTTCGCCAGTGTGGTGAAGCCCGTTTCCGCCATAATGGCTTGAGAAAGCGCTTTGTGTCTCTTTTGTACGTGTATCTTATATTATACGACGCTGTATTGTGATATATCGTCGTCGTTTTGTTGATTCAATTCTTTTGAATAATGAATTATACTATGAAAAAAAGATTATCATATTGTATGATGGTGTTATTGTATGGAAAGTTATAAGATAAGATATAGTTATTACCTTAACTATAAAAATAGAACTTTTAAATATGGAAAGATTAACCAAAAAAGTAATAACAATATTAAGATTTTTAAAAAAGATTAAGGTATTGATGAAAGAGCTTATTAATATTTTTTGCGATAATACTTAAACAATCCGATTGATAATTAATGAGAACGAAAGAATCTCTATTAAACTTAGATATATAGATATTCAGAATATATGGTTTCGTTAAGAATACATTAATAAGCGATTCTTGATCATATATTTATCAATTGTCGATATACTAATAAATAAACTTACTAAAAATCTTATTAAACAAAAGTTTGAATATTTTGTTAAATTAATCAATATGCAAGATATTAAGGATCGAATTACAAAAATTATCGAATGATCGGGAATCATGTGATATTTAGATTACGATTAGCGTAACCAGCAAAAAATTAATATTATAATATTCCTTTTATACCTTACTACCCTATATCTCATTCTTTATTTTTACCCTAAGGAAGTTTATCTTTGAGCAATTTTATTATTATTACCATTTATTTTCTTTTTCTTTTTTTTCTTTTTCATCTTTGCCGTCATGAAGTAATCCTTTAAAGTATATTTGTTTTTAAAGAAATCCGCTTCCAGTGCAAATATACCCCACATCGATTTCAAAGCCATTTGAGGATTGATGTATTTCAGGACACTTCGAAAAACGGTCTGGAAATGCTTTACCTTTTATAATTATATGGTTAACGATCAGAATATAAAACGAAAAGGGAGTATTATACTTTTTTATTGTTATTGATCTTTGTGGTCAAGAAATTATTTGTTATTATATGCAAATATGCTGGCAAAAACCGATATATATATATAAAACATTGATAATATTAAGCTTTTTAGAAATCCATGTTTTTATAACAAATCCTATCTTTTTGTTTAGCAATCAACAATTTTATATATTGTATATATGGATAAAGATTCTTTGGCTTTTTAAACCAAATCTTTTTAGCGGGGGTATAGGGAATTGTTGTAAAAAAAGTAATAAGAATGAAAGATATTACTTCAAACCCCTTATTATCCGATTCATTATTATATTCAACTTTTGTAAGGTTAAAACTAAAGTTTTTATTAGAATTTTGTGAAATATAAATAATATATTGCTAAAGTGATTATAATATTTACCTTATGATAAAGCAAGGAATCTTTATCTTTATCCTTACTTTGATCTTTATCTTCATCCTTATTATTATCTTTGCTAAAAGAACCGGCTTGGAAGGGACAAAAAGGAAAGGAATCGGAGAAGTGGGGAAAAAAGGAATGGAGGGGCGAAGGGCGATGGTAAAGGTAAAAAAGAAAAGAAACGAAAATACAAAAAGATTCCAAAAGTAAACGAAAAGCAAAAAAATCAAAAGAAAAAATAGAAAAAGCAAAAGAAAAAGATAAAGAAGTAGGAATAAAAGCAAAAGAAACAAGGGCGATACGACAACGGAAAATAGCCAATGTTTCCCAAATATAGAAAAGATTCCCGGTCCGGGAGTTGCAACTACAACAGGGCATATTAATGATAATGTTATTAATAATATTATTGTTAATATAATTGTTATTATTGTTGCTATTATTAATGCTTATCCTTAAAAAATCGAAGGATTAAGGGATTAAAACTACAATTAAATATCTACACGATGAAAATCATAACAAAACAATAATACATTACAAAACGATTAAATACAACAAATATACAATAAATGTCTTTAACCATAGTCATCATTATCTATAGGATTAATGATTTAGACATCCATGGAATTATATAGAATTATTCATTTATACAATTATTTATAAAGAAATTACATATATATTATTAGATTAATTTCTGTTTATTTATTTATATTAACAAAGAATTATACGAATAACGTAGAGTTATAGATTTATTTATTTTGTTTGCTTTGTAAGCAAATCATATGTTATGTATATGATCTGGAGGGTATATTACACTAAGAGTATAAGGCACATAATAATCATATATTTGTAAAACATTGTAATCTTATATAGGCCTTGGATCTTCCGGGAGTAAACGTATAAACACCCTACCCACTTTTTAATCAACTGAAGCTAAAAAACTCCAAAGCGTTAAGAGCTTGGTATACTACTAATTGAACAAGTTTTCCAAGGTTAGTATAAACGCTTTATACATTATTATACTAATATAGTATTGGATCTTCTCAATTAGTATATTAGTCTTTTTTAGAATCATCTAAACTTATAACTATTAGTATACTATAATATCAAAGATTATTATACTATAGATCTATAATATTATAGATTATTATATTGTAGATCCTTAAGATCTTAAAGTTAGATGATGATTATGTGGAATCACATAAATATAGGTATATTAGGAACGGATGAATCTTGTATTATAGAAGATAAACAATAATACAATCATTGTTTTATATCTATACCTTTATCCCTTCTCGATATCACTTCATTATATATTCGTAGCTATCCTTCGTGATAATTTTAAAGGTGGGTCTTGAACAAAGCGTAATTGAAAGTCGATATGTTGTATATGATTGGATGGTTAGGGATTTTATAACCTCGAAAACCCTGTAAACGGGGGTAGAATTTTTATTACCGAAATTCCATAAACGAGAGTGCTAATAGCGATCGAATGATAAAATTGATTATATCATTGTGTTATTCGATAGGTGATTGGTCGAAAATAACGAAGTCGGGATAGCGTACTATTATATTTTATTCGAAAAAAGTGAATCGAATAGATTGTCGAGAGCTTTAAATAAAAAGAGTCGAACTCTTTACCACTACACCACGCATCTTTCGGTGTTTATCATAATTGATTTCTTTCGAATCAAAAAAGGGTTATCGCAATATAAACCTACAAAAAAGGCATATTTAACAAAAATACGTTTATTCATTTTTGTTGCTTTAACAACGTTTTTCTTTACAAAGTTTGCTTTAAAAACTTTACTTTAAAAAGCAATCGAGGGTTTATCGATTTTAAAGGTTTTAACAATCTTCGTTTAGATTATAGAAAGCGAAATTGTTATTGTATTTTCCTTCGCTTTAGGGATTTTAAAACTTTCTTTGTTTTTAAAGATTATACTTGTTGTAAAAGTATCCATTACGCACTCTAAGATCGCTTTTTGGATTAATAGGATAATATATATTTCTTTTTGAATAAAAGTTTTAATAATCCTTTTTAAAAAGTTAACAAATATATTCGTGAATTTACAATAGATTGTTATTTATTGTTCGACTTTCTGTAAAAGCTTATTAACTTTTTGAAGGGTTATTGATCTTTCTAATCCCTCGGATACAACAAAAGGGAAAAGTATAGATTTTATCCTTGTTTCAATTTGGGGTTGAAAAAGAGTAAACAAGGGAGGATTGCATTGTTATATATAATTGTTATCGATCGTTTATATCGTTTTCGTAAGCGTAGTAAAGCTTATTTCCGCTATTCGGATTCGAAAAGCGCGCTTTGTATACTTTTCGCGGATATTAAAACTTTGCGGAGTTCGTAAAGTATCGTCGTACGTATCTATTGGTAGTGAAATATATCGCGTCGTTGTTTGATGTATAGCCTGTCAATCACTTGAATAGTATATGCGAAATGATTATAAAATTGATAATTATTGTCGATATTAATAGTGTATCGATTATAAGCTTTAAAGTTTATAACATATTGATTATAGCGTTTACGATTCTTTTTAAAAATTATAATGTTTATAAAAAAAGTTTGAAGTAAATTAGCATTTAACCAATTACAGAATTGGTAATTAGAAGAATCAAAAGTATTTAGATTAATATTGTTTCAGATATGCTTAAAGCAATTAACGTTTTTAAATGATAAATACTAAAGGAATCAATTCGTTTGGCTATTGAAAGTGATCTATGATATAATGAAGAGGATGATTCTAAAAGATAAGTAGTGTAATAACAGATGATTGAGGATTAAAGGGAAAAAAGGAATCGTATAATATCGATATTCGAATTGTAATTGTTATAGAGATTTCGAGCATAAACCGGGCTTATAATTATTATAGAAGATAACTACGAATATATAATGAAATGATATTAAAAAGGGATAAAGATATAGATATAAAATAGTAATTGTATTATTGTTTATTCTTTTAAATACAAAATCCATTCATTCTTTATATATTATATATAAGTGATTATATATAATAACATATGATCATTATATAACTTTGTAATTATAAAGATCTATAATACTTTGATTTATAATATCGGTATAAATTATTGTATACTCGTATACAAAATTTGGATCCTTATAAAACAATGCGTAATATTGCTTTTAGCTTTGTAGATCAAAAAGCGATTAGTACTCTTATGCATTTATTAAAGTAAAAGCTAAAAGCCTTCAATAATCCTAATTCTAGCAATCCCAAAAAGGTTAATAAGCTTATATACCTATTGCTGGAAGATCCTTAAAAGCGTTATGTTCAGCAAATACATGCTTTGACAAAATACGTGCTTCAATAAGCATGTGCGTACTACGCACTTAGCGTGACAACCTTTAGTTATTAAAGTTTGAGGTTAAGTTAATTAAGCTTTTCTTTATTATATGAATCTAGTTCTTACTATTTACACTATTAAACCATACTTTTGTATTATCTCTCGATTTCTATTACCGTGACTTATATTATACTATCGCATGATAGTAGTATATAATATAGTTATCAATAGCTTTCAACGTATTAATCAATTATTATATATTATTAAAAGAAAGAAAATTCAAACCATTAATACCAATGAGAATTTGTAAACAAATGTTTAAATTGTTCAAAAAATTGACAATAATAAATATAATAACAATGAATATATTAAAAGATATTATATATATAAACGAATTGGATACGGAAAGCAAACTATACCCAATCGAAAATATAGCGAATTACAATTTGGAAGTAGAAAACCAATTGAAAATTCTTAGAGTATTATTAAAGAAAGATAATGAAGATAATAACAATGAGAAAGATGAATAAATATTGGAATAAGCAAAGATCGAAAAGAAACCAGATTAACTTTGAAGTAAAAGCGAATGAAAAATATATTTTTACAAAATCGTTAATAAAGTAAAAGGGTAGAACCGAAATATTTAAAGAATAATAAAGCTAAGGATTTACAATAGGGTATATAAAACAGTTAAATATCGTTGAGGCGTTGAATACAAAGGGAAGGATAATATTAAAAGGAAAGAATTATTAAAGCTATATTTTTTACTTTTAACAAATCAACGCAAGTATAAACTAGAAGTCTATGCATTACACTAATCCAAAACAATTAAGTAAAATCCCTTTCGAGATTCTATTTCTCTTCTTCATAGAAATCAACCATTTCTACTCGATCCCTAGTTTGGCACTCCGTGACACGAATTATCTTTAAATTTTGAAATTCGATCTAATATTACTTCTTCAATTTTGATTCATATTATATAAAATTTTGTATATCAATAAAGATTTATAATAATAATAATATATTAAAATTTTATCAAATTTCAATCTATTTTAAAAGAGTTATTATAACTTCAATTTTGGTAGTACATTATTTATCATTTACTCGAGTACTTTAATATTATATTTCATTTTATATTAATAATATATTTATAAAAGGGTTTTACATTATTAAGCTTAGTGTACTCTAATTTTAGCGGTAGTCTTATTACTTCGTATTCTAAATTGATTAACTCATTTATTAAACCTTAACGGATAATACGCTATGTGTATTATAATGTAGTTATGTAATCATACTGTACTCGAGTGATATAATACAATCGCTCGGCTTAAAAGTCCAGAATATACTTGATTGTTTTATATAAAACATAAATGCCACTCTTTGAGCAATAATAAAACATTTGAATCCAGCTCTTTTATTGGCCTTCATTTGCTCAAAGTTTACTCCAATGATGATGAAATAAACGTTTATCAAATGCTTACTGTAACGATATGGGGGTATTGGTGATACAATGGCACAATGCTTAAGATAACAAGCTACTCGAGTAAAGGCTTGAGATGATCATGCTACGATCAGGATACAGAAGGTGGATCACGTGAGTATCTGAGCAAATCGATCATATCCGTGACGCAAGTGCCATGTAAGAAAGAGCTGTAGGAAAAGGGTCAAGAGCATCCTTAGGATTTCCAACCAGAGGCTACCGAACCAGAATGCCTCGAAGGCCTGACAAGCGACAGTGCGATCACGTGCGAACCGGATCGGTGAAACCGGAGTCAGTCGGCATGCCGATTGGTCGCGACTCACGATCGTGACGATATCTATCCTCGAGTCAAAAGAAGACTTTGAATCAGTATGCTTAGATAGAGAGAGAAAGACTAATTCTCATTCTATTGTTCCAGCTGTATCCTCTAAACTGCGGAAAATGGATGGTCCGTGCACTACCTTGAATGATAAAGCCTGATTGGTCAAATAGCACTTTTGAATGATCAAAATGGCTTTGAATAGATATCATTTTAAATATCATTAAATTCATTATAAAATAGATATATTATACTATGAAAAGAGTGCATTATATTATTAATTAGCCGAAATAACTCTATATTCAATTTGAATATAAAAATAATAATTCTGGAATTTATAATAATTAATTGAAGCTTAAAGTTGTTGAAAAATCGATGAATCTTGGTAACCTTATTGGTCAATAAGATCCCTGTTAAGCGATGGCGTCCATTTTCCGCAGTTTAGGGGATAGTTGACTGTTCAGACAGGGATCATACCAGTGTATAATTAGGATTGAGGTGGAGATTAATGCGAAGTGGAGCGTGGTAGCTTAACGGTAACGTCGTTCGTTACCCTTTTGAGCCACATTCCCATCCCCTTCTGTATCTTCGTTTTTAGAGTTTGAGAGTTCAATAATAGAAATCTGTACAAAATCTATCAGATGGAGCTTGATCGAGTTAGCGTGCTGGTATGACTACGTTATGACGGCACGAGTAATGCAGCTGGAGACACAAAACAGAATGAAGTCTTACTGAATGACTTACAGCAAAACCTCTTTATAAGGATACTAATTTCGGTCCCAGTGTATTTTTGATGGAGAATTAGCTAATATCTTATCGTCACAGAATCCACCGTGTATATCCGTTGTTTTCCTTGTCTTCCCGACGCTCCGTATATCGATGGTGAGTACCTTCAGAATAGTTCATACTTTCGCTTATCAAAGCTACTTATCTTCGGCTATCTGTATCACCCTTCACTCCCTCAACGTAATAAATATATAACTTTATTCAACATATTTGTTTTATTTTTGTACCAATTAATGCCTTATCATTGGTTTCTATATTGTAAAAGGGAAGAAGGTATGGGGAGCAGAAGAGAATGGCCTTCTGGAAGAGAACAATACAACATGAGGAACCCTTAGGCTAGGATCGATATTGTAAGTATACCAGGTATAGGAAGGGAAGGGAGAGGATGGATAATCTAAACTATAATAGATATGAATAACAATCAAAAAGAAAATGGAAAACATATAAATCAATGATTAGCTAAAATTTCTTTGTAGAGAACGTTGTATAAATGCTTTGTGTGTTAAGTGAGGTTATGTGAATGTGGGTGTAGGGCCGGAATGGCGGGAGCCAAGTAGTTGTCTCACAATCTACAACCCTTTATTTTCATAATAAATAGTCACATCAAATGAGCAATCATCTTTTTATACATCAGAATACGAGTATACATTATTGCATTCATCGCTCTCCCATTTCCCTTTTGATCACTTTGAGACCTGCGTAGCCATCGTGCAGCATCCTATTCTCCGTGATATAACATTAAATCCAAATTAGACTTTCTCGGGGGTCTGGGGTCTCGCAGGTCCCTGGTATCTTGTAGTAGTTTATTGGGGATCACATGATTGGATGCGGATCTACAATACTACTCCACCGGAACTGACCGAGCTTCGATGGAAGGATAGCCTCCAGATATCCTTAATTTCTGGCGCTAAACCAAAGTATCCTCATAGAGAGGTTTTGTTGTGATTCGGTTAGAGGGATCTGCTTTCTGACAGTATGGGCCGTTAACCTACGGGTGAGCTAGTATCTGCCCCGTGATACCAGTAGTAAAAGTACACTTTGACCCCTTGCCCACATCTGTATACCATCTCGCTTGAAGTCTTCAGCATCATCTTCCTGGATTGTTTCATGTAAGGGTTTAGGGGCTTTGATTCTTGAGTCTTGATCCTGGGTGCGAATCAATTATACTTTTTCCTCCTCAACAATAATGGGAAGAGCCACTGCTATGGCTGGGATGTTCATGAAATCGGGTTCGAAAGCTCCAGCTGCTGATCTTGTGCTTCCTTGTTTCTTATATCAATCCGGTGCACCCCCTGACCTGGGCCCCTCACGCGTCGGTTCTCGTGTTCTTTTTCGATCTTCTTTCAGGGCAGACCTGCAGATATATATCTCCTGAGAGGTACCAGCTGTTTGTTTTCATTTGGATCCCTTTATTAGTGTCTCCACCAACACTAACAATGTCAACTACAGATGGTCTACCGCATGATTCCAGGGCTGGACAAGTATTGGCAGTATGTTCTTCAATGTTGGTATTTATGACGTTGGTCGTAGGGGCAAGACTCTGGATCCGTTTGAAGCTTGCTAAGGGGGGACTTGGAGCCGATGACTGGTATATATCTGTAGCTTGGGTATTAGCTGTTGCTTATGATCTTAACCCAATCGCTGGTATGTTATCTCAAACATATTGTTGGGATCTTTATTTCATTTATCAGTCCCGACTGTCGCCCTTGAAGCAGCCGAATATTGTTGATTGATGAATTTATAACTGACCCATTTTACAGAAGTTTCGTTTGGGTTGGGTCGACATATGTGGGATATATCTCCAGATACGAACTTTAGTGCATCCCAAGAGGTGAATTTCGCACCCCAATCATGAATCTACCTTTATATTGACATAAGTCAAAGCTCTATTATTTTGGCGAAATAACCTACTTCATCTGTATCGCCGTCACCAAAGTAGCTATCCTAATGCTTTATCTCCGGCTTGCCACCTCCAAAACTCTGCGAAGGCTCATTTGGGGCGTGATGGCTTTTGTGATTCTCACGTCTTTCACCTGTGTTGTAGCGACAATTTTCCAATGCACGCCGATTTCCAAAGCTTGGGAAATTCCTCGTACGGACGTCGGATACTGTATCAAAATCAATGCTTTGTTCTACGCCAATGCCGGTCTGGACGTTTTACACGATTTGATGATATACATTCTACCGATGAGGATGTTGTATCATATACAAATACCGAAAAAGCAACGATATGCGCTGATGGTTGTTTTTGCGGTGGGCGGATTTGTCGTTGTGACGGGAGTTATCAGAATTTTTTATTTGCAAGGTGCTCAGTCATCAGATGATCTTGCTTGTAAGTGCTTTCATCATTGTGTTTTGCCGATTCCATTTTTAATAGTATTCTAGATAACAACGTCGGCGGAGCAGTCTGGTCCTGCATTGAATGCAACATTGGCGTTGTCTGCGCTTCCCTCCCACACTTTAAGCCCCTCTTCGATCGTTATTTCCCCACGCTAATGGGTCGCTCCCTCGGCGCATCAGACAATAATGGACCTTCTGGGGGGGAGATACGAAATCATGCTGGAAACTACATCAAACAAAACAACACCAATGAATTCGAACTAGAACGGGGACAGCGACCCAAAGTATGGAGAGACACGTATGAGAGAAAGTATGATCCAAGCAGTATGGCTAATGATACTGAAGTTGGAGGCACAATATATGCTGGAAATGATAGCGAAGAGAGACTGAGGGGCGTGACACCTCCGGATGCGGTGCCTGAGAAAGGCATTTGTAAGACTACGAAGATCGAGGTTAGTCGTGCATCAGTTTGAGGATTCAGGAATGGAAGGGGAAGCAAAGGATATATAAGGATCCAAAGGTTAGTCGAAGCTTCGACTCGAAGGCATGGAATAAAAAGCTTTGGAACGGTATACCAAAGCGTTAGGTTTAATGACGGATGGCTGGCACATTACGAGTATACCCGAGTAGTATATTTCCTCCACTTTGAAACGGGGGTTCAAAGATCCTACGGGAGTTTATGATATGTTGACAGGATCACGCTCTTTGCGCAATCCAAGTAACAAACACGAGTACAATAATCGACATATTGAACGAAATTTAACAAGTACCGATAGTTTATACTGTAATATTACCCGTAATCAATACCAATCGACTACTCTTGAAGTCGGGAAATCATCTAAGAGCATAAACCTTGAGCAAGAACGTCTAGACAAACAATAGCTATGTGCTATTATTGCACGATTGTGCATCGCCATCCACAAGGATTGAAAGGTTGTTGCATATTAGTAAATAGTTGCGAACAAGCTCTTTGAGTTTGGTGTTCATTATAATCTAAGCATTGTCCACTTCTTCTTCGAGAGAACAGTAGGAGATGGCGCAGATGGGTAACTTCCTGACTTTAACACTAGCGTGGGTGTATGAGTACCTAACGATGATTAGAGTTCACGGTTGCCATCTTGCTCCATCTTTTACTGTGTTTCTTATCACTTGATACATGAGTTTAGGAGACGTATAAATATGCGTCTCATAGTGCTCTCTCGCTTCCTTAAGCTTTACTTTTAGGCTGATACCCATCAAGTCTATGTCATGAAGGTCAAGGGTCTTGAGGGCGCAAGCCTCCTGTTCGTCGTATTTTAGTGAGAGGCAATGTCTTCACATAGGAGGAGCGATACCTTTTTATCGCTGCAAATGCAAAGCTCTCTTTCCACTCACGGACGACCGGAAATACGAAAAAAATCTTTCAAGTTTCGATGAAGAATGCTCTGCATTTTGGGCTGCTCTGACAACCCAAAACATTACCTTGCACCAATTTCTTCCTCACATATCATCAATCGGAAACCACTTTGGTAGCATGTTCGAAACGGCATCATATTGACTCATACAAAGCCCGAGATAATCGCACATATTGTCTGATTTGAGATACAGAACGTTCCGCTCAAATTCCAACCATATATAAGTCGCGTCTTCATCTGGGTGTTTCTGTCCAGGCTTACAACAGTGGAACGTAGGGCGATAGAACCTTGAAGCGACGACAAACTATTTGTGGCTCGGAAAATGCATGTTCTAAGATGGAAAGACAAATTTCCTGTGGAACAAAGCTACGAAACCGGAGGAATATGCTGTGTTCGCTGTGGCGGACATCGTAGTGAAAAGAACCTTCGATCATAGCCTCTAAGCTAAATAATGCTTCTTTGATTTACTATCAAATTACTTTTCCTGCGGGGTAGAAATAGCGCTTTGCATTATTTATAAAACCTGCGAAATAATAATGTAGAGGGATTCAAGTTATTCAAGCTATTTATAGTATAGTATGTCATGTAGAAATCTCCTTTTGCAACTTGCTAGCGAAGATATATCATTTTTTTCGATAACAGCTGTATATTAGACTTTTTCTCTACTCTAAAAAGACCCATTCAAAGAAAATTGATTAATAAGTTAGAATACATTATTTCTTTGTTACGGTCCTCGGGTACATTTGCCCTATCAGCCTAGCTTTTAAGATTAGCCAACGTGGTTACGAGATGTTATGGTTTTAAAGCATAGTTTATCAAGCTACAAGATTAGAATAAAAAACTCTTTACACGAGAACGTTTAGCTTATATATAACTCCCGCTCGCTAGCGATATCGCTAAATATCAATTAGAGTTGTGAAATATATAAGCCATTGGCCTCAACAGTTTTTACAAAGGTAATAATAGAAAGTCCTTGATCTTTCTGACCATAGTTGATTCCCTGCATTGGATTCTAACATTTCTTCTACATTCTATTTGAAACATAAATCATATCTATACAGGCGCAAAACCTATGGAAAACCACTTGTCTTAATCGCAAAAAAACCTCTCCATCCTCTGTAGCTCTCTTCGATATGACCAGGCAGCAATATTTGCATTCCTAAAAATCCATCTTCAATCCTCTAATCATCATACGCACATTTCCATCCTTGAACTCAATCCTCAATCAACTCGCTCTAGGTGGCTGGCCGCTAAAAGGTTCCGTGGTAAGAAATACATATTAATGGGTTTTGCCCTCGTTACTTAAATCCGCAAACAAGAAGTCGCAATAGAAATGCGAAGATATTTCAAGCATACTCGTATAAAGACCAGCCAATCCGTACCTTCAGATCCCGATCTTGCGCTTACCCGCCTCAACTACCCGCCCAGACAATACCTGCGTGTAGAACACGCGCGTCTCTCCGCTTTACCAAGGGTTTCCACCCCTGGCTTCTCAAATCGGAAGGCATTCGCTGTTGAAGATAATATCTTATGATCACAAACGATACCTTGAGGTTCGTTCCTGGAGTATATGACGATACTTGCCTCCTTGAACCCCGGGAAGAGTATATGTATCCGTGCAAATTAGCTTATTTGTTTTAGAATATGATAGATCTGGATCCGATGCAGGGGAACGGCTAGGAGAATAGATGATCTAAATTTGAAAAAAACATGTTTCTCGGGGCTGAGAAGTCATCGCACAGTATTTGTAGTAGTCGTAACCTATATCAATAAACATGGAATATTTGCGTCTAATTGTTCTGGGCTCTTTTTAGATCCACATCAAGGGATGAGGAAGTATACTGTCATCTCTGCAGACATCTTGGAAGTCATTCGGGAAATTAGACATGACATCATGGACAGTTTTGGGACTTTTGTAAATTCAAGAGAATCATCACATTGCAATTGCTCTTTCGATAGATATCTTTGAATATGGAAACAAACATGTTATTATTGTTTTTGTTGCTATTTGATTCATATACTTTGCCAGTCTCCGCGTATACTGACTGGCATACGTGTTGCACCCCGACTTAAGCGAAACCTACACCTCGTAGGCGTTTTGCGCTTTACGTTCGTCGAAAATCTTCAAGGCTTCTTCTGCAGCTTTTACGCCGGAAAGTGCCATAGCGCCAAATGTGGGACCCTTTGAAACTCATATCAGGAGTTGCTTTGTTATGAAGTAGGGATAAGACAAATTACGAACCATACGGTTTGCACCATCGACCTCCGACAATTCCATGCCTCCAACAATCAAGCCTGGAACTATTTCCCTGGTTCTTTTCACGATGGCATCTTCGGCGACCTATAGTATTGGAAAGTCAGTTAACAGCTATCATGAATGGGTTCAGAGCTCAAGATAGGAAGTAAAACTGCATTGGGAAGTGAAGAGATACTGAAGATGAAATGTATCCCTGAAGTTTCGCACCAAAATATGTGAATTACAGAGGCGAATACTTACATTCATATCGAGTCCTCTCATTCCCCTTAACTCCTTCATTTGATTCATGGAAACTAGGCGCTTAACACAAAATGCGCCAAATGGGCCATCGTGGCCAGTGGTAGAGATGACGATGGGAGCGTTGATAGTGTTTGGATCCATGCAACTTTGATCGTCATGATGCATCGTGACAAGTGTCCAGTTTGTCACTACACCGGCGATTCTGATGTTGCCGTCGGCATCTTGACGTGTGATAAGATCCTCAACCGCGGTTGCATTGAACAACTTGATGTTTGGGAAGGCAAGAACCTTGGACAAAAGAGTTGAGGTGAACAAGGCCTTCACAGCAGGTAGTTAGCACCATTAATGTATATTAAATAGGATTCTAGAAGTGAGTTGGGTGATGGAAAAGGGTGAAACATACAGCATGCTTTACGACAACGAAGTCTCCTTCATCTTCAAACGGAACGTCAAGGTCCCTCAAGAAAGCATCAGCAGGCTTGCGCATAACCATGGCACTAAAAAGTTGACCGCCTAGCCAAGCTCCTCCTCCCGGAGAAACAGAAGCCTCAATGACGGCGATCTTGAGATCCGGACGAGCCTTGCCGAGCATGTACGCAGTGCTTAGACCACAAGATCCAGCACCGACAATTACAATGTCAGACTCGGCATACGTATCGAGATCGTTGAAGTAGCGGCGAGTCATAGCACGCGAGACTTGAGACTCGCGGATGGGAGCAAATGTAAATCCATGCTCCCATTTCTCGGCAAGATCAGCAAGCGTCTTGCCTTGGGTGACTGCCTGAGCTGGAACAACTTCGACATCAAATCCGGACTTCGATTGAACTCTGTCGATGGAAGATGCCACCTCGGTGAACGTTGCTGCTGGTGGTGCCATTTTCTTGCGTTTTTTGGAAGTTTATTTACCTGCGAGAAATCAGCGACGTCCGAGAGGACGGAATGCAAGAGCATGATCCTTTCGCTGGTATTATCCAGATCAAGTTCATTAACCGTATAATCTCAGAACGATCCCTCATCGGCGGCACTCCCATTTCATCTCATGAAGTGAGATGGTGAATGAGATGCGAGCTGATGATTTGCAGGATCGAACACCGGTTCATGCGAGAGTTGCTTATACAATTGATGAGATACCTTGATCCGCGAGCGGATAATTTCCATGCTGAGGACTACATGACTCCCCGTGGTTGGAGGTGAGTTGTACTTGGTACTGGGTACTTGTTGTCGTTTACTAAAAGATATGGACAACGTCAGTACTCCTCAAGCAGAAAGAAGGCGACACAAACGAACAATTATTTGGTATGTGAAGAGAGAAGCTACGAAAAGTGATGATGGGGATGAAAAAGATTCTGTTGGAAAGTCTACCAATAAGTAATTCAAACATCATAAGGTAAGTGAGGGGTAGCTTGTTGGTGCCCCCCACACACACGGGAAATCCCCTGCTTGAGATGCATCACCCTCGCTATCGTCGCTCTCTGATTGATTGATCGACATTGAGATATGTCAAGGACTTACTTGAGTGGTAGAGTGGAGGATGAATTTCATCGACAACGCAGATCATTGACGCATGCAGCCACTAAGTGAGTGGCTTTTCATTGTGTCGAACTCAATATTTCCCGGATTACGGGAGTACATGGCGGGATTCTGACCACTATCAGACAATGACAGACATTTAGTTTCGAAACCATCTGGCCGAATCGTAGTTATCCGCCTTTTGTAAGAGTTATGACCACAGCTTACCGCATACCTGATTTCGTGACAAAATCCCTGCCAAACGTGTGTTTTCCCATACAAATGCAAATGCTTGATAGTTCGTTCAACAATTGATACGTGTGATTAAAGTGTTCAATGGCCATACTTACAAGTCATCTATATATGAAAACCAATATATATCATCTTGAGCTGTTTCTGTCAAGAAGTTGTAACGACATGCAACTTTTTCCTATACAAAATAAGCGAATTTTTGATTATCTAATTAGTCCCTGTGACGTAAATGCCATTCATACTCGAGCACTTCTTTATCTACTCGAGTATACGAGTACACACATATAGTTGCTGACAATATGGAAAACCATTATCCTGTCGATCTTTCATTGGACACTCAACTTCATTCAAGAATGAAATCATTTTACCCCGGTATCAACCAGGTGAACATAAGTATTATCGTCTTCCTGAAGCGCATTCATCGACGCAATCTACTCAATCCATCGCAAGCTCATCTTTACTATCTCCAACCCCATCCAGCCCCAATAATACAAAGCTTCAACCTATTATCAATAGGAATTTTGATGTAGAACACGCATGATCGCTGCAACCGGAACACTCATCAGTTCAAGGCATCCTGATGTCCTCCGATTTACTATCGATCCTCCATATTCCCTTCAATATCACAACTTGACATCCCATCTACCTCTCATCGCTCAAAACATCGCTGAATATACAACCCAACGAATCACTCAACCTATCATCCAAACCCTTCCCCCAGGATAGTTCTTACCAGACCATATCGTTAGAAAACCCGAACGCCCCGAGAAGAAGACTCATTCAACACCGAACTTCTTGCATACCAGCACCTCCAATCTATCCAAGGAGCCATCATCCCCAGACTCTACAGTCAAATCTACCTCCGAGATGGAAAACGAGCTCTACGTATCCAAGATGTCGACGGAATTCCTCTAGCCTCACCCATATCCTACACCATACCAAATATGACCGAATTATCCCGTTGACTTCCAAAATGCTTCCCAGCCCTACATCAACTCGAGATTAATCAAAGCGATCCGAATCCTGCGAATTGTCATCTAGTGAATGGAAAACCGATGGCCTTGGATTTTGGTATTATAGATTTCGATTCAAGTATCAAGTATCAGAGAACACAATTCTTCTATGAAAGCACGGATTTTTGTCATCTCAAACGACTTTCGAACAGCGCAGTGGTATTATAAATATAGCAAGGAAATAATTCTGTATAACGATCGGGTTTGACGCTCGTGGATTGTTAAAATAATACGCATGGTTTCCACCAGACAAAATGATAAAAAATAAATAAACCAAATCAAATCAAATCAAAACTATCCAGCGAAATTCTCAATAGCCATTTTTTTGACCAGTCTTCTTCTGCGCCCCCGTGGAATCAAGAACTATGTAGAATCCTAAAGACTTGAAAAGTGTTCCAAAACAATGGTGGAGAACTTGTAGAAGCGTGGCGTGTGATATGAAGTTGAAGACTCCAATCCAGACTTTTGGACACCGGGGCAGCTACAAACAATTTTTCATGACGACTTTTGCGAGTGATTGAACTAATGCGCCATGAAATCTTTGAGAATACCTTTCTTTCCCCACAAGTTCTATGTTGTCCTGAACTCTATTCAACCATACCTCCCATTATTTGTTACATGCCCATAACCAAAATCTACAGATTCCAGTCTACCATGAATCCCCCTCGAAGATCTGCGCAAGGCCCTTGTACTTATCCAACACTGTTCCATCCTCATAAGCTGGTAGCCATGCATCCAGTGCCAGAACATAGAGCCTAGGCTCTGGTGCCCCCTTTCCCAATGATTTCCATTCGTTATCATCATCAAACTTGCAATGGAGTGCAGATGTGTACTTCAGTTTCTTCCAGAATTCCAAGTCCTTCTCGCGTCCTTGTTCTTTCAGAAAGGCCATGTATTGGAAATAACCCATAGCCTCATCCTCAGCTCCATCAAGGACATGCATGATACGATTTTCATGCTCCCATTTGACTATGCCCCGCTCATCCCAAAAATCGGTATGCCACATTTCTGTATCGAGGTCGAGTATTCGGTAGTCTATCTTGGGGTTCGACTCACGATAATACTCCTTCGCGGCGAGCATTGTGACTACTTGGAACGCTTTAAGATCTGGGCATATTCGGCCAACAAGGTCAAGAACTTTCTGTAACTTGATTGGATCAAGGATAACGTCTTCGTCGTCAACTGCAAAGGCCGTAAGAGCAATACGAGTGATCTTGGAGAAATCGATGCTTCCTCCGTATCGGTATAGCCTCAAAAGATCTGGAACATTGAGCATCAGGGTATCTCTTACGGGGTCGATATAGGTGTGAGTGAATAGCGTCCTTGATTTCCAGAAATAGTGGACCGGCACCCCTTCATCTGTCTTCTCGGCAGAACCACAGCCGTTTGGTGGTCCCGAAATCTTGACCTTCTTCAAATGGCGGTAGACCTCTTTCCTCGAAGCTTCGCAAGCGTTTAGCAGCGGCAGCAGGTGGGGTTCTTTAGGTATTTGAGTACTGATTTCAACAACAAATTTCTTGGGATGCTTGATAACTTTGAAAAAGAAATCAATGACTGGTGATTTGCGACGAGGGATAGCCTCCTTGAAGATCATTTCCTGCAGCTCGAGAGGAAAGCGCTTGAATTTGGGGAAAGTATGACCATCCTGCGCCATTGTGGAGGACAATTGAGGTAGCGAGGGGCGGCATGGTTGCATCCCATATACTTTCAAGAAATCCTTGATGGTGAACGGATACCAGACTGATGATACACCTGGTTAAGGGTTAGCAACAAGCAGCTGTAGTTGGTCAACAAATGAGGTCATTACTGTGTGCATTCATGATGTAGCAACTGGGTATGACTTTTTGCAATATATCGAGTTCTCGAAGTTGTTGAATTTGAATAGAGCACCACGATTATAGTCGTGATAGATTTTTGAAGTTATAGGATTACAAAAATGCTAGCTAAAGTGGAGGTGACAACGAATCCTAGAAAGGCTTTTGTGGTAATAGAGTCTTGCGATGAACTTCATTTGAAGAAGGGCAAGGTTGTCTACTAAGTATCATACAGTTCCCTCAACTTTATCGTACAATTGTGAATAATCTCACAATAGAGATAAAATTAGCGAGTTCCTATTGTTAGAATTGCTCTCGCGAAAACAATAAGCGATGACAGTGAATTGTGTTGTTTACTGTGGTTGGTTCCGACAACGAGAGATCAAAGTGAGGTGAAGCAAATTAATTAATCTCAAGTATATTTGAGTCTTTATGTAAAATGTATATAGTCCATCAAGCTTGTGGCTGAATTGAGCAAAGTGAGAGCTGGCGCAGGGATATTCAATGATTTCTTGCGAGTGCTAAACACAGATTCACATCAGTTAGAACTTACTATTCTTAAAATACACATGTGCGAACAAATAAATCAGTATAGAATACTCCTTTCCTTGAAATAACAAAAATACCATATATGCAGAGAAGTGAGTTCCATGAAGAGGCCATACCGCTAAGTAAATAAAACAAAACAGATCTCCCCAGAATGCCCTAAACATCGTCGGTTGTGTTCTCCTTCACTGCCTTGACAAGATCTGGACTACAGTCTTCTCTCCACATTAAAGGATAAGGATAGTAGGAAAAAGAATATTTCATTGCCGAAAAAATATTTACGTTGACATACAAGCTTATGGAGCAAACCGGTGAACTTGTATGGTTGTAATAACCGTCTAGTATATTTCTCGCTTAGTTCCTGACCAGATTTCTCCAGGTTAGCAATTTTCCTAAACAGGATGGTGTCATTGAAGCAGTTTATACAAAGTACTAACATGTACCGCCTCAAATTTCGGTAAGCAGCCGTACACGAGAGTAAGGCTTCAGTGGGATGGTCAATGGAGCCCCCATTGAATTTTAGGAATGTATCCGTTGCAGTACAATGGAACTGGTCGTTCCGCATTAAAGTAATGGCTGATCATACAACAACCACTAGGAGCCCATGATCACGGAGTTTGGAATCTGAGGGGGCCATGAGACTGACACCCAAGAGCCTTCTCCTGCCAACCCTTCTCTCGGCACTCTCAGAGAAATTCTCTTTGCTGCCAGTTCGTTGTGTCTCATTCACGGACCTCTAGACCTTTAAAGAAGCACATCATCTCTATTCTTTGCGGATAGAAATGAGAACCACGATCCGAAGACCAAAAAAGGCGAGCCGTAAACCAAAAAAAAACCAGTCGGGAACGATGCTACTGCTATTGCATATTTCAGATCTGAGCCTTTAGGACCATAATAGAACGTAGCAAGAAACTCGCCTCTTTAGCACCGCCTCTCAACACCCTAAAGAGCACACCGAAACCTGTCACGATTCAACCATGACATTTGACCCGTTGGGAAAAGGCTGAGTCCTTGAGAATCAAAGAATTGAATTGATGAAGCAATTCAAGATTCTCAATCTTCTACGGCAGTCCCGACTGACATTCATATGGTACGAACGGAGGTTGTTGATCGATGAAAGACTTGGGATGTAGGTTGAAATGGAGATGATCTCCAGGGCTTGCGCGATGATACATACTATGCGTCTCTGAGATCTCGCACAGATCCGCGAATGAGAAGATGGAAGTTGCAGGTCTATGGAAGGATCGGTGGATGCACCTAAGAAGGCAATTGCACCCGCGCCGCTAGTCGAAATACTCGCTTAAGGAGAACCACGTGCCGCGCCAAAGTGACCCTAGCACTGTAAAAGAGAATAAAGATGCTGGGACCATGAGAAGTTTAGGAAGCGATATGTCTGTCTACTCTCGAGGAGAAATAGCCACTGCACTGTCGCTG
Organism: Monilinia aucupariae; assembly: GCA_002162555.1. Lineage (NCBI taxonomy): Eukaryota > Fungi > Ascomycota > Leotiomycetes > Helotiales > Sclerotiniaceae > Monilinia > Monilinia aucupariae. The sequence continues at coordinate 18,408 of NGKF01000049.1, read as the reverse complement.
CGTTATCTCCATCTTTTCCAGGTGGCGTTTGGCCAGCCTTTACGGCTTGCTTGGGCCTTTTCCAAATCAGGTAATTAATGTCATTTACGCATATTGCCGAGGCGTATATCGACCCATGGGCCAACTCGGCAGCCCCCAAAATAGATTTTGAGGCAGTAGGTTTACAATGGTTCTATCATGAAACTACTAAAATTTTTGGAATTTTACCAATATTCTTCTCGTATATCATTACATAGGCCGATTTGAAATATTTAGTTTCGGCACATGTTGAATACGTGAAATCGATCAATTAGTCAATGATGATAATAATAATGATAATAATGACAATATAAATTCAGTTTGTTTTCCTCCGAACTCCGAAAGCTTAATCAGTCTAGAGTAGATCTACAATGAAGCTAAAGAAAGACTGATCATGGAGATCTCATCCGTGCAGACTTTTGGGGCCAATAAATTCCCAAGTCTTCATTTTGAGTGGATTTCTAATTTCTCTCTCTCTCCCTTCAAAACAATGGTGGACCAAACTTCACCCATATCAACCATCTGAACCAACTTTCCCTATGCCTCCTAATGCCTCCCAACGCCTCTCCCTTCGGGTGTCAAGCAAACAAAGTATTGCAAAGGCCAGTCTAACCTCATCAATGGGCAGGCAACTACTAGTATTGCAGTGCTAATTGCTACATTGCCATGCTGCCGTTTCATTATCATTCACAATACTCGTGGATTGTTTCACGGACATGGACCCCATCGGTTTGCTTTTGCTCAAGTTCTACTTTGCTACTATTCAATAAGCTATTGGTTCAGCACTGATGCTGAGGCTGATACAGTACTGATTTTGATAGTGATAGCGATAGTGTCGCTAACCTTACTGATTCCCCTATACTGACTTTTTATCTATGACCTTTCCCATTCATATGATTGCTTGAGTGCTCCTAAAAAAATAAAAAATAAAAAGACAACCGAAAAAGAGTAACTCGAATTCGGAGAATCCTGATCAACAGCAGAAAAAATGGCGAAAACTATCCTCATACTGGGTGCTTCATATGTAGGCTTGACAGTGGCTCATAAGTCAGTATATTCAGCTACAAATTAGATGATGAGATAGTATCTAATGTCCTGCAGGCTTTTGAAAACCACTCTACCCAGCGTTCCTGACCTCAAGGTCATTATGGTCTCTCCCACCACACATTTGTATTGGAACATGGCATCGGTTCGAGGTTAGTGGTAGATCAGGTTCTACAAGCATACTTGGAGCCCAATTCTCACGGATTACCACAGCAATCGTTCCAGGTCAATTTGAAGATGATCAGGTAAGCGAATCCCATACCACACTTCACAGCCATCTGCGATATGACTGACACTCCTCCCAGATGTTCGCAGAGATCGTGCCTGGATTTTCGAGGTATCCCAAAGAATCCTTCGAGTTCGTTCTCGGTACCGCGACGGCTATGGACTCAATCGCCAAGTCCGTCACAATCAAAACTATTGAGGGTGCCGAGTTTGTTCAGCCATACGAGACCTTGGTTCTTGCCACTGGTAGTCACACAATCGGTGAAGTGCCATGGAAAGGGGCGCCTTCTGGGTACGAAAAGACAAAAGAGCTACTTCACATGTTTCGAGAGAAAGTTGGTAATGCACATTCCATTGTGGTGGGAGGTGCAGGACCAACGGGTGTAGAAACTGCTGGAGAGTTAGGATTTGAATATGGACAGACCAAGAAGATAATCTTGGTACGTACTATTTTGCATTTGTTTTCTTCCCGAGCCAGATTTGTTAACGGGAGAAACAGGTTACCTCGAGCGACGAAATTATGAAAGGGGCAGTCACCACCCCCATTGCCATGGGTGCACAGAGAGAGTTGGAGAAGATCAATGTGGATGTAAGGCTCAGGACGAGGATAAATTCAAGAAGAGTCCTCTCTACCGGCCAGACCGAACTTTCGCTTTCGAGCGGCGGAAAACTCCTCTGCGATCTCTATCTCCCTACCGTCGGCACGATCCCAAACAGCGACTACATCCCGAAAGACTTGCTAGATGGACAAAACTTTGTCAAGGTCGATCAACATCTCAGGGTTCACGGAGCTCTGGATATCTGGGCGGCGGGTGATATTGCTGATGCTCAACCCAGCCAATATGTGTACGCCGATAAACAGGCTCTCGCTCTGGCGAAAAACTTAGATTTGGTTTTGAGGTCGAAAAGTCCAATACCCTACAGGACCGATAGTGCTCCCGTACTAGCTGTCGCCCTCGGGCGAAGTAAAGCGACTGGTCGGTCTGGCAAATTCAAATTACCTAGTATTATTGTGTGGTTCGTCAGTAAGTGTTACTTCTCCTTGTCCCCTTCAAAAAGCCCGTTTTCGGTACTGATATTTTTCGACAGAGGGTCGCACTCTTGGCACACAGAACTTACTACCGTACGTGAATGGTACCAAGTTTTAGGTGATGAATATCTTATGTGAAATATAATGGGTTTGCGATGTTTTAATGAGCATAATTACATTAATTGTAATGTTTAGGCGCGTATGTTGATGGGTATATACCTGGGCCCAACTCTGGAAATACAAAAGGGAATCGGAAATATATTTATGTATATATTGTAGTTATAGTTCGTGTTAAAACTTCCTTTGATATCCATCTGCATGGATCTTCTTGTCGATACTATGCGATTGAATCTGTCTAATCCTATGGATATATCCTATATCCCAACCCAATGAATGCGTTTGGTATTTCATGCTAATCCTACAAGTAATGGCGAAAAAGCCCTCTCTGCATTCTTTATTTGAATCCAGTGCAATGCCCCGAACTCCAACATTAGTCCCATAATTTCGTGTCCCAATGCGAGTACAAATACATTGTAAAAGCCTGATTGATAACATCCCCTTGAAACCCAATAAAACATCACACCCTCTATCTCCTGTCTTCAAACTCCACGCCCAACTTCTTCAAAGTCCCCTTCATCTTCTGCCCGTCTATTGTTGTTTGTTTCATCTCTCCCCTCATAAACTCATTAAACTCCTCCCACCCATCTAAGTACAAGTGATGTCCCGCTTTCTGGATAATTACTACCTTAGCACTCCCATTCTCCAACTCCTTTTCCTCTTTAGATGCTTTAGCGAGCACCTTTTCACGTTCTTCTTTGCACGCTTGCTCGGCCGCATAACCGCCGGCAATATCCATCCAGTCATTTTCACCATACATGAGGAGAACGGGGTATCCGTGCTCTTTTTGTCCGAAGTTGGAAGGGGATTGAGGGGAGGGGGGGATAGGTTGGCGTCCTACGCCATGGATGCGGCGGATTAGTGGAGAGCGAGCAAAGGCGCCTGGGGCGAGGATGTATGGCAGTGCGTATTCGCCAGATCCACGCTGGCGAAAGAGTGAATAAGCGTACATGTGCAGTGCATCGTTTTCATTGCTAGGAAGATGTGAAAAGCGGCGTGAGGTCCAGCCGGATACTAGGCGGGGTCCGAAAGGTCCAGCCCAGCGGACTAGGGAGAAGGGGGAGACGTTCGCGTCCCAGAGGTATGTGAGCCAGAAGGGGAGAGGTCGTTTAGCTGGTTCTTGTTTTAATTTGCTGTTCTCGCTTTTGCGACGCATATTTCCAAAGTTATTGTTGTCGCCCCCGGTGGTGCGGCTGCTTGGAGTGGATGATGTGGAGACAATGTCGGCTTCTTGATCTTGTGTAAATTCGCTGGCGAGAGTAGATTCGTCGGGTTCAGGCATGGCTGCTGAAGTTGCATAGGGGTCTTCTGGGATTCCGACTGGCGAGGCGAGGACCAATTTGTTGAGGTGCCCGGGGTATTTGAGTGCGTATGCAACAGCCATATACCCACCCATACTGTGACCTAGGAGTGTGAATTTGTCGATTTTCTTGAGGACGCGCCATTCTTCGAGGGCATCAATAAACCAACTTTCAGTTTCTGCAATTTTTCCAGCTTGGTCCTTGGCACTGATTTTGAATGCTGGTCTGGTACTTCGACCCATTCCCAACATATCTAGAGCGTAAATCTTCCAACCTGGTACTCGACTTAATCCTTCAAAGTTCTTATAGAAGAATCCAAGGCCTGCGCCATAGCCGTGAAGCATTACTAATGTATCCTCAGCTTTTTCGCCAATTCGCTCCACGGAAAATTCATTCAATGCCCTGTTCTTCCCGCTCAGCTTCACAAGATTTGAACGCCATTGTCTCGGACCGTGAGGATCATTTATGGAATTAGTTCGTACTGGTACCGACAAGGAGTTCGGATCATCATTTAATGATAGATTTGATGTGCCAGCCGAAACTGGCGCAGAACCAGTCTGCGTATGTGTAGGAGGCTTTTGTAGATATGGAACGAAGGACATAACAGTGTGTTCTGCGACAGCTGGTGAAACGCTTGCCCACCACTGACTAAACGCTGGCTTATAACCCAGAGGAAAATAACCTCTTGATGGGGCATCGCCTTTGGGAGCTTCACGCCTAGAAGCCAGCGGAGATTGTTGGGTTCGAGAGGACTCGGTATCGGAGGTAGACATTGTGGTATAGGCTGTAATGTTCAAGAGTCGCTTGAGGTATGGAAGGGCAGACTTTCGTCCGCTGAATATGCCTGAGGGCCTTGGTCGCGATAGTAGCGATGAGAGGTTTGTTTGGTACAACTTGGATGATTGAGAGGCGATTCGTACACCTCTCTAGTACTTATAAAGAAAGAAATGTGACTGTTGACGGAGTTAAGGACTTTGGGGATAGGTATGGCCGGTAAACGCCACCTTCGATGTTCAGCTGTCGTCTTATGGATGGATTTCCAAGTAAGGATGTACGTATGTATCGAAGAACAGAACTGGACAGAATAGAAATGTTACGGAGGTGTATTGAGAGAAAGAGATAGCAGATAGTGGTAGACTTCATCAGACCATTAGTTGTACGTAGGATATCGAGATGTATGAGGGTTGTTTCGAACGTCATCATCGCAAAGGCATCGGAGCAAGCACAGTCCGAAGTCCGTAGAAAACTCCGTTCATAGGTAATCCATGAAGCTCCTCCATTCGCACGCATTCACATTCACATTTACGTTCCTGTTCCTGTTCCTGTTCCTGTTCCTAGATCTCATCAGTATTTGTGTGGCTCTTCAATTCAAATGTCTACTCAAAGAGCTTTCCTCCACCGCCGATGACGGTGAGGGTGAGGGTGACGGTGTCGGTGTCGGTGTCAGACTTAGGTAGTAAGTAAGGTTACTCCGTATACGAGTCCTGTAGTAGGTAAGTAAGGTTCATTGCCGAGCTTCTGGAATAATATCAACCCACCCACCACCAGAACCTTAACAACATACCTATCAGCGAACTATGCACCCCCATATTGCTCCACAACTCTCAATTTATCCTACCTGGTAGTCGATACAGTATTGGCCTTTACCAACAGCGCAATTCTTTTTTTCGTCCTTAGGAATTACTGTAATTCCCAACATTTCCCCCAACAATTGTCTACAAGTCTTCATTCCTGAAGCTTCATAATAGTGTCGAGGACAGCGCGATGATAGTTCCATAGCATCAATCACTTCAGACATTCATCAGCCGTGATGTCGAAACTCGACCAGCTCGTTAAAGGCGCGCCACCTCCAGGAACTCATCTCCCTCCCACCCCGACCAGTGGTGTCACATCATCCGAACCTTCCATTACCGATCCTCTCGCATCCCTTCCGTCCTCTCCCCCGCAGATTTACCTTAATCTCCTAATTCTCGAGGCTTCACTTCGCGCACAATGGTTACAACTTCGCACACGAAGGCGACAACATGCGTTCTTTTTAAGTCTGTTGGGGCTGTGGAATATATGGTTTGGATATGCTTTGTTTTTAGCGCCGAGGGAAGATGGTAGTGGTGTGGGAGGGTCCGTATACTGGGTGGTGGAAATGACGGAGAAGGTGTGCTTTATGGGAGGAATAGTGACCGCATTACTGATATGGGGAACTGGGCAATGGGAGCGAGGCATTCGATGGCCGCGAAGATTTGTGGGCATTACAAACAGAGGGCTTAGAGGATTCAATTGTAAACTGGTGGTCATCAAGTATCCATGGTGGAAAGAGTTACTGTCGGCGTTATCGTTCCTATTCTCCTACGGCTTATTTTCGAGTAACAGCGGGAGTTCATATCGATTTGTGGATCAATCGTTATTGAAGGAGTCAGAGAAGGCCGCGAAGGGCGGAGGACATCATGCGCTACCGAACATACACGAAGATGACGATACAAAGGGTTATGAAGAGGACTTAGCACCTGGCGGGGATTACGTCAAGCTTTTATTACTTCCTAAACCATTCTCCCCTAATTTCAGGGAAAATTGGGATATTTATCGTACAGAATATTGGGAAAAAGAAAATGAGCGACGAAAAATACTGCGACAAAAATTAAAGGACCGGGAAAGGAAACTGGCAAAGCAACAAGGTGGATGGTTGTGGTGGACTGGATATCGTGGATGGGGAGCAGGACACGCTGCAGATGTTGAGAAGATTCATCATCGACCCCACCGACAAAATACTGCATTGAGACGCGATCAAAGTACCAGCGTGCGATCACATTCACATTCTCGAAATTCTTCTCGAAGTGCAACACCCAATGCGGAGGGGGATGAGAGGCCCGGCAGTGCCCATACGAAGAGAGCCAGCACCTCGTCAATGTCTTCTGATCGCAGGAGGAGGAAGCCACTCCCCAGTCCCAGTAGACTGAAACTGGCACCCCCTTCTTCTGGATTAGGCACCGGAGGTTCTAGATCATCGACTCCTGATGTACCATCGCCATTGTTTAGGGAATCAACTCCCGATGCACCATCGTCATTACTTCGGGAGAACAGTTTCACGAGTCTTTCTTCCCTAGATAGCGAGAGGCCCGTCACTCCCCTTCCAGGTGATGGGGATTCCTCGACTAGTAGGTCATTAAGATCATCTACACGAGACTCGAGAGGTTTGAAGCCCCCAAGGAGAATCGATGCTTCGGCTACGGAGAGTGATGGGAAATAGAATTAGATATTCTTTAATGTTACGAATGTTTCAGTTTTGCCCCCTGTTCTTTGTTTCTGCTGGTGATTGTGCGAGTAAGTTTGTACCTAGTTTATGAGTGCGTACTTGGGATGATTTACCAGCCTTGAGAGAAAAGCAAGTATTATGGTTCTTCTCCATAAGGTTGGTCATTTCCCAGTTCTTGCAGGAGAAACGACTCCAGATGTTTGAAAATCACCTCAGACAGTATATGTCTTTAGAAATCAGCATTCTAATGCTTGATGCAATTTTTGACTTCAATTCCATGGTGTTTTTGGTGCGAGGAAGAAATCCACCTCAACATTTGAGCTACTTTCAAATATTCGATTTGAAAGGCTGGTCTGATAGACTCGCATATGAGTCGTCTAACGCTAGTTACAATCATTTTGTTTGCATATTGTGTAGAGCTGGAAGTTTTCCTGATCCTGAAAGAAGTGCTTCTCTAGTGTTTGAGATGACTCTGGGCACTTCCATTTCACAAAATGGCATTTGGTCTTATTCAAGAATTTATTCTCCTACATGTTATTCCTTGGCTGAGATTGCTTATATTGCTTGCTTTGATTGTTTTCAGCAGCTGCTTCTCCGGGGCCTGACCTTAGAAAGGCTTCTTTTGGCTTTTGAATCGGGATTGAACATTAGATGTCGGAAATCTTGTGGGTTAATGAAGGAGAACTTGTTTTGTTCGGTTTCTGATGTTCGTAGATATCTACATACTACAGGATTCTTAGTAGGGTATATTTCAACGTTCAAGTCGGCTTTTGACTATGAGTATACAAAATCCTGTCGATTTGCTGGAAATATTTTCTCGGTAGATACAGCTTCTACTCTAATGGTAAACTTCAAAATTCCCATACTTTCTATGAGAAGCTACTTATTCGGTTTGAATTTTTCCTACTATTAGATATTGAAAATGGTATTGGTTTAACCAACAGCTTTTTGATCTCTTACTTAATCTCTGATATCGAATATGACGAGATAGTTTATCTTAGCCAAGGGTGTTCATGTTTTATTCGGCTTCTTGGGATGAATGCTAGAGATCATATTAGTCCAGTGAGAAGCACTTTAATTCATGATACTTGAAATAGCTATGTGGTTATTGTGCTTGAGATCAAAATCGGCTCACGGGCAATAGTAGAGGTTTTTCTTTTCAACAATTATGTTTTATATATCCTTTTATATATCCTCGTTTCTCATGAGAGAAAAAGGAGAGGAGCGGTAACTCGTATTCGATATTGGGCGTCATTAGAGCCAAACCTCATCAAATTGCATGCAACGTAGATTTAGAACCTCCATTTTTGCGGTGTATTGAGTTGAATGATAGAGTGGACTTGTTGGCCTGTTCTTGTAACTAAATAGATAAAGGTTCTATTAGAATAGTAACAGCTCAATAGTAAGTGCTGGAATCATTCAACGGGTTTCTAACTTTCAAAAACCATTTTTCATAAATTTTGATTGATCGTTTCAGAATATACATTCTCACTACTCGAGTATTTGATCTACATCGAATCATTCTACCAAACGATAAAGTATTTCTACGTTCAAATTTCTAATCCTCTTATGAATCTCTGCATGCGCGCTGTTAGTCTATATGATTGTCACGTATTAATGCATTTAGCTTTTCGCAATGGGAGGACTTAATTAGTCCGCGGTGTAAACTCTCATATTTGATTTAAGTTTGTAGGAAAAATCATTGATAACATTGAAAACAACAAGAATAGTTCTCTTGCTTGTTGGCTTTTGCATTACTGCACAACATACCATATCACAAGAAAGGTCACCTACTTCGATATTAACATTGAGGGAGTCACGGTCTTTCGCCCATCAGAATGAGTAATAACAAGCCTCATAATTTATATCTCACTTTTTTTAGAATGAACGTTAACCTCAGCCTCTTCCATTGGTGTCATGCTTCTTTCGCTCTTTATTACAGATCACCAAGATGGCGTCAATTTAAAGCAAAGTCCAGTGCTTTGAATGATGAGAGAAGAGATCTGGGCCCGTACCGCTTCGGCGCACTGGGTGTTCGCAATAATCGAGTAAGCCATTTAATTGTCACGTAGTGAAGTTCCGGCTAACTAGCTATCGGCGCTACCCCTTCAGATGAAGCTTTTTTGGCCCCTCGTCCTCTTTGATTAAAGGACTATCTACCTATTCCTATTTACGAGCATGTTGTTTAGCGATCATGTCTTTTGGACAATGTGATTTCGCGGGATGAAATTCCTATCAATTGAGCGCAAGATCAACAAAAGACAACCATCCATCTACTCGTATCTACCTACTCGACTAGTAATTGTTATGAAAAGCGTATTGAATCGCATCATTGCGAAAAGAAAAATAATAAACTTGAAAATAAAGAAGTATTAAGGTATACGCATAAGTATGATCCAGCGATAAATCACAATTAAAACCTCACTTGAAAATTTATTCATATATAACATGCAGATCTTCATTATTAAATCATTAATAACCCCCCAATCCGTACCCCAATCCAAATCCCCAAGTTCCAATACCTAACCATGCCGCCCATATCTAGCTCAATCGCACACCTTGACCTTCCCAAAATCAGATTAACGTTTCGGCTCAAGACAGCTCTTAAACATGATCTTTAGCTTTAGCATTCATTTCATAATGTTCCGTCTCAACAGTGCCATTATGTTCAATTCCTTTCGAGATATCGTCGGGTAGATTACCGAGCGCGCGTTCGCCGAAGAGGAGATCGATTTCTTCGAGAGAGAGTTGTTTAGTTTCTTTGAAGAAGAAAAATACAACTGGGATGGTTATTACTACATTCCATGCTAGGGTATTCTGTTAGTAAGTATCCTAGCTGGAAGATGTAAGGCAGCAAGAGAAGGGGAGGATAGAAGAGAACCGACGAACCGGCGAACAAGAAATAAAATTTCCACGTCAAGGCACTCAATGCTTCAGGAGAAACTTGAGCCCAGAAAGTGGCGACCAGCCAATTACCAATTCCAGTCGCGAAAGCATTCCCGCGAGCACGGATCTGCATAGGCATCACTTCAGACATGTATACCCAAGAGATGGGACCCCATGATACTGAAAAGATGACAGTAACGCAGAAGATAAAGAAGACGCCAGCGATGGAAAGTCCATGTTGTGGGTTCTCTTGATCGATGCGGCTGTTGATTATAGACTGGCAGATGAGGGCAAGGGTGATGCCAACAGTTCCCCAGAGGAGGGGCTTGCGGCGTCCGACTCGGTCGATTAGGAGCGTAATGAAGACGAGATCTGAAATTTGTTGTTAGTTCCCTATCTACACACCCAATGATCTTTCTTTCTATAAAACGAATGGAATATTTGACTTACTGGCCAAAGGTCCCATACAGTTGTAGATTCCTGAGATGAGTAAAGCTTTTTTCCCTGTAATGCCCAAGGCCTCGTACATAATATTTTGGTAGTAACCAATAACGTCTATATCATGTCAGCGGGCTCTCATTTCATATCCTTCATTTCAACCTACTAATTCCAGTAAACTGAGTAAAAAGCTGAACAGCAACTCCATGGCCTAGTCTTGTTCGCCATTGTGGTACTGTAAACATAATCCTCCATCCCGGTACCGTAATTGCCTTTTCCGCAGCAATTGTCTCCTTGATTTCATTAAACTCCTTGAGGATAAATTCATCATTTGTGCCAGTGGAATGCAGCTTTCTCAGAATTGCTAATGCTTCTTCTTCACGATCGGTTTCCATGAGATGCCGAGGTGATTCGGGGAAGAACATAATACCGGAGGCGAGGATGACGCAAGGAATCATTTGTACAGCCAGTGGGACTCGCCATTGAATAGAGCTGGTGTCCGGTGTGATACCACAGCCATATCCTACCCAAGTTGATCTTTTATCAAGTCAGTATTTCATCTAATAATCTGGAGGTGGAAACAGCATACACAATAAAGCCCACTCCTATCATCTGTTGACTCAGTCCTACAATCAACCCTCGAATCTTTGGATCCGCACACTCGGCATTGTAAACCGGTACAGCCATGCTGAGCAAACCAACCGCCCAACCTGTGAAAATACGACCCACGAGAATCATTGCCAGATTCTGTGCAGCAGTTTGTAATACCGCCCCAACCAGACAGATTATTGCACCGATAAGAATGGTAATCTTTCGACCATATCGATCCATAGTAAGACCACCCTGGAGGGCACCGAATACAGCACCGCCATTGAAAGTAGAGTTGATGGCGCCGATAATCGCAGAATCCTTCTTGGTATTGAAGAAGGTTAGGAAGTTCTGGGAGGCTATTACATCTGTCATAACACCTGCATCGTAACCGAAAAGGAACGATCTGAAAACTGCATGTCAGGAACCTCTCACCTCACTTGCAAAGGTAAACTCACCCAGTAGCTGCAAACACCGCCAACGAGATATTAAAAAGCTTTCCCATCGTATCGTCTCTGTTCCTTCAGAACTGTCGTCAAGCTCAAAGAAAGAGACACCCTAACGGCCAAAAAAAAAAGTTTCAAGAATGAAATTCTTGGCGGTTACAACGCTGAATGGCATGGTACTACTAGTAGACCTATATACTAGTATGGAGAGAAATGGACACTGCCCTATCATGCCATTCTCTCAATTAGGACAGCTAGTTAGCATATTCCGGCACCGGGTAAAAAGAGTCTAGATTTCCCCAGTTCCCGATAGCACATCCCTCGACACCATGTACAATTGTAAATCACCACCTTTTCACCGACTCAAGAAAGCGAAACCATGCCAAATCTACACTTACACATCCGAGCATTTCTTCCCAAACGAGATGGTAATATCCCTTCATTGGTGGGAATTCTGTAGTGTCTGTTGGCAGCGGAATGGCGGGTGATGTTTGTATTTAGCCTGTTGACTACTCCACACTCTGACAGGTCAGGGGTTGGGGTTAAAGTTCACTCAACCCCATGGACTTCAATGCGGGGTTTGAGACTTCATCGTGAGCTTGACCAATTGGCTGTTCGCCGTGTAAGTTCAACCCGTGACAGGAAATCGGATCATCTTCTTCCTTGAATGTACAAAGTAAAGAGATTTATCCGCTCTTCCTTTTAAGGTTTGTTGCCATTGGGTACTCATGATCGAAAGAAAGTCTTGGGTATTTTCATAAAAGATATCTTTGAGATTGCTCAGTATAAGGTTAAACGATTAGATGAAGGATTCCTGCTCGTGCATAAAGTTTAACCGAATATACGCGAAGATTTCAAAATAATTGGTGTAAAGGAAAGTATGTATCAAAAACCTCTATTAATATGAGACTCTCGCTTTTAAGAATGTGATTTGTCCACCGATATCTTCGGTCTCAATCATGAAGAGTCTCCGTGAGCCTCAGTTGCGAGGTTGCATTGTATGTAAGGTTTGTAGCCCGGTATTTGGAGGAGAATGTAAGGGGTTAGGATATAGAGTACTCGAGTAGGGGTTTATTGAGTACAGTACGAGTACAACTATGAGGATTCTCAATCCTCTGATATAAGGTTCCATGAGTGATCCAAAAATCCAAACTTTTTCGACATAAGAGTCTGGGACTTGATTGTCAACTAGTATGAATCTTTAGATCAGGCCAACCCGTGATCTTTGACTAGACCTCGATAACCTTGAGTTCTACGAGTAGATGTTTGATAACGATCTTTGGGTTCAACCAGTATTAAAAGCGCGAGTTTAGAAGGCGAATCCAACATTCTAAAACTTAGTGGCTGGAGAGTCGCTCTTGTTGGAAAGCCATTACGAGTAGAGTACATCGATCTATCCACTCGAGTAGTTGGGCTCGATAAATCATGATTTCCTAGACATGTATTTGAAGAATCAATTAGCTCGAGAAAAGTCTAAGGATTCCAATGCAGCTAGCCTTAGATAGTTGCGATGGTTTAAAAAGCATATATGCAAATTCTTAAGTTAGAATCTGACCTCGCTGTCGCCATCCCTGCTGCTACCCCACCCACGTGAGAACTAAGCTTGACTACTCGTATAACTATTGATCGCTGGCAATGTTGCATCAAAATCAACAACAACAGAGAGAGGTTTATACAATTTCGAGTCGGGAACTTGAGGAGAAGAATCCATAAGGCTAACGATGGGAGTTCTGACTATTTCAATAATATCACAATAGTAAATAAGCAACATTGAGGTTGGTTGTTGGATCTTTGAGGCATAGGTACTGGTGGTATGTACTACGAGTAGTATGTATGTATCTGCTCTTACTCTAAGCCTCCCAAGTTGTGCCACTCGACTTCCATCCTGGCGTGGAATGTTTTGGCGTGCATATGGTCCTGGACAATGAAAGAAGAAGAGGCTCGTGGTGCTCTCTCAAGATGGATGAAAACAGCCAACGGCTATGTATATATATCCTCGAGTACTCCATATGCCGAGATCTAGGAGAGAAGGCTGAGAGTGAGATATATTCAGCCTCGCCTACGATCTTAATCGGGCGGGATGTTCTGACTTGACTTGCTCGGTGTCCTTAAGGTTACTGTACGACTGTAGAAATCGCTCGGCTCCACTTTTCTGGCCGCTTTTATATTTCTTAATTCTGCCACTCTCAAAAGCTTAATTGGAAGGCACACATCCAATACCGGTCAGCGAGCTTAAGACCTAACGACGAACTGACTGGACTGACTGGACTGGACTGGATGTCCCCAACAACAATTCCTGCACATACATACATACCGACGATTTTTTGGATCACTGTCGCTACATTCGTCTGATGGCTCATAAAGTCATGATAATTACAATTCTTCAAATTTGTTAATGCCGAGATTATTAGAGGCATTGCGCCTCAAAACACTTTGATCCATTTACCCTTTTCTCTACCAAGAATTAGGCAGACTGAGCTGGCCCCAAGTCACCAAATGTCTTGGGATCTGTTAAAGCGCTTTATCGAGTCTGATGTCTTCAATCAGAATCCATTTCTCTCGGTAGCCTATCTATCGTATGCCATTTACTTACCCCTTTCCACCCAATCGCAGATTCACCTTACTGATTGTTGGGGTCCGCAGACGCTATGCAGACCATGTCGGAATACACTATGTCCTTTGCTCCAAGTTGCGACAATTCAGTTATGAAGAGATCGAATTCTTTCTCCCCCAACTATGCCACCTGATTATAAGTGTCAACAATGAGAGTGTGGCCCTCGAAGAGTTCATCCTGGATTTGTGCGAAGAGTCGGTCAATGCAGCATTATTGGTGTGTTTGAAACCAGGACATACAACATGGGACAGTGCACTAACGAGACTCGCAGACATTCTGGTTATTTCAAACATACCTTCATGATCTTTCGGCGAACCCACAGTCTGAAGCCTTCAAGACATGCCGAAGGATATACAACAAGGTACAGCATATTGCGTTTGGGGTTTCGGAAACACCAACGAAGAAGATTAGTGAAAACGTCCTACCTGTCACAGTCCTGGCCAGTTTCGTTCTAGCGAGTATTGCAGTGCCATTTCTACCAAAATGGGCTGGACCACTGGCTATTTCGCAGGCGCGGAAACCTCAAAGTACTGGAAATGTGGTCGCAGACACCAGCCAGATGCAGACACAGAAGATTGTTCGAAGTCACACAACTACACCAGGATCTACACGAAGCAAACAGAGGAGAGAAGCCACAAGAAATACGAGCGCCCCAAGCAGTGGTCTGAACAGTGATGGAACCTCGGAAGCCCCACCAGATCTGGCTCGATCGAACTCCTTAACAAGACCTGCCTCGTTGATATCTAGCCGAAAAATACCCCTAGAAAATATACGGCCCTCGCATCTAGACCTCAAGGCCCTGGACCTTCGAAATCAGAGCTCGGCATCCCTTCCAGAATTAAGGAACCCAAATCTACCCAGCAGGCCAGCAACCCCTGTTACCGCTGGTCCCATGACAAGGTTGACTGACCCCATCAATAGAAGATACTCTCATTATTCACACGCTGGAAAACTCCTGACTCCAGCATCGTTAACTCACAAGCAGAAGGTCAAACTATTAAGGCAAAATTATTTTCGTTCCCAAACCCAGTTTCTAACCGCTCTCGAGGACATATCAAACCGTTTAGTTATTGTCCCAAAGCCAGCGCGTCTTAGTGCATTGCGCGCCGAACTTGCCCTTATTGCACAAGATTTACCAGCTGAGGTTGATATACCTGTTATCTGCCCCGCCACCCTCGTGGATGGAATTCCTAGCAAAAGTAAACATCACCGTATTGTTCGTTTGAACCCTGCCGAAGCGACTGTATTGAATAGTGCAGAGAAAGTGCCATATCTTTTGATGGTAGAGGTACTTCGGGATGACTTCTCCTTCAACCCGGAAACTTTAGATAATGAACGATTATTGAGCCGATTGGTTTCAGAGGAAGGAACCCACAACAGGCGAAGATTCGACCTCTCGGAATCTGGACGATCGTACAGTGGTAACAGCATCAAAAGTACGGAATTTACCCCTGATAGTGTTTTTGAGCCAGTCAATGGCGATTTGGGCAGCTCACCATTAATCAAAGAAATAGATCACTATGAGGAGGATGTTCAGACGCCAACTTATAAGGAGGATGCAACAACTCCTCGTCCGACACGGATGTCAAGCGGTACAGTAACAACATCGTCGAGTTTATCCGGCCTTCCAACACCCAGGACTTCCGGAGCATCGACATCCAGATCTAGCAGCCCACCGCCGAAAAAAAAGATGACAATCCCCGGAGTGGGTCGATCAGGAGAGAAAGATCAACCGGACTTTTCTACACTTACAACACATATTAGGACCGCTACACAAATGCTTACCCAGCTCAATTCAACGAGTGGAAAGCGACCCAAGCATGAGGTTGATGCCATTCGTCACAAAATCATCGCCAGTATACAAAGTCTAGAAGAGCAGAATTACGATTCTGAAGATAGTATTCAATCAGAAACGTTTGATATGATCATGGAAAGGGCAAATGCAGCAGCAGCAAATGTTGTACCGGAAGACATTGAGGAGGAGTCGCCTTCTGATCCCGACGCTGTTATTAATGTTGGAGCCGGTGCAGCTCGAATGGAGAATGATCAAAAGACCGGTGGGGTTCAGAGAAAGGGGGATAGAGATGATCCGAGCGCTGCAACATTTGGAGAAGCCTGGAACGTCAAGAAAGAACGAATCAGAAAGTCCTCGCCATATGGGTGGATGAAAAACTGGGATGTCTTGAGTGTTATTGTGAAAACGGGTGCTGATCTACGACAAGAAGCATTTGCATGTCAGCTCATCCGGTGCTGTGATACGATTTGGCAGGCTGCGGAAACTCCAGTTTGGGTCAAGCGAATGCGAATTTTAGTTACTGGAGAATCGTCCGGCCTGATCGAGACAATTACAAACGGTGTATCTCTACATTCACTCAAGCGTAGTCTCACGCTTGCCACGATTGAAGCAGGACAAAATCCTCGAAGGAGAATTGCCACATTGAAAGATCATTTCGTCAAAACTTTTGGACCTCCGGAGAGTGATGCATACAAGGCTGCAGAGGACGCATTCAAACGATCACTTGCCGCGTATAGTATCATCTCTTACGTTTTGCAGCTGAAAGATCGACACAATGGTAACGTTCTCATCGACAACGAAGGACACATCATTCACATTGACTTCGGGTTCATGCTTTCTAATTCTCCTGGATCGGTCGGCTTCGAAGCTGCTCCTTTCAAACTAACACAGGATTATGTTGATGTTTTAGGAGGTGTCGGATCACCCGCTTTTGATGACTACAAAAAGCTATGCAAACAAGCTTTCCAAGGTGTGTTTTTAATGATGCATATAGGCGATCTGGGTCTAACGAGTTACAGCATTACGGAGATCAGCAGATCATCTAATTGATCTTGTTAGTATGATGGGACGGGAATCTAAAATGCCTTGTTTTTCATATGGAGTGGCTCAAGCAACAAATAGTCTAAGACAGAGGTTTCAGCTGCAGATGAGTGCCGATGAGGCTGAATCGTTTGTGGAGACTGACTTGATTGGGAAGTCATTGGGGAGTTATTACACACGACTGTACGTTTTCGGCTGCCTATTTCTTCATCATTGGGATGAATACTAATTGAGCATGGATAGATACGATACGTTCCAATATCGCACGCAAGGTATATACTAGATGACGGAGTGGGTAGGCGTCATGCTTTACAATTCCTTGAAGAAACTGGTAGGGTTCGGAAATGGATGCATTGTGAACGGCGTGGCGTTGGATAATATCACTGAGCTGGTTGATTTCTGTGTCATATTTGAAGGGCAACTACTGTATTGCGAAAGGAAAACAAAGTAAAGATTTTCATCGTAGGATTGAGAGGAAGATACTGTGCTCCTGCATTGCAGAGGTAACTGTACACGAGAACTTAACTTATCAAATAAGAAGGATATTTCCGTCTGTTCAAACTTGAATCAAAATTCAGTTGTTTTCTCAGTATTTGACCTAAGCAAGTGCTCTTCAGCCAATCAATGAGCTACCGCGAGAAAAAAGATTGGTGAAAGCAAGATTAGTTATGTTTGATGTTTTTTTACATGACTATCTATGCAAAGATCGTACTATTTGCTGGAATCACTATTTGCTGGAATCACGCGTACCACACACACAAGACACATGTGCTATTCTCCCCGACCTCTCTCTGACAATGTTAATACTTGCAGATAGTACGACAATCGCACATTGATCCTGGATTGCACGGAATCCTCATTACTCGTACAAAACTGTACACTTTAGTAGAGAAGGAAAATATTTTAAAAAGTCAGGACCTCGAACTCAAGCACTACCTTGTTATGTATACATGGCAGGTGACAAGTTTTAGTTTGTCGATTGCCACCCCCTTTTCATTTGCATGCTTGTGGTTGCGAAACCAAGTGGTTCTATTGTTGTTTTATTTGGACCAACGATGATTGATGGTTGCACCGATAGCGCGTCGTGGAAATATAGAAGTGGAAGGGGAAAGGGAATGATGAAAATGATTCTTTTCTGTTTTGTGTTTTGTTGTATTGTGTTTTGTTTTGTTTTGTTTTGTTTTATTGGATAATGAATGAAGAAGGAAGGAAGAAAGAAAGAAAGAAGGGGGTTGAACAAGAAGAAATTACAAATAGCATATTCAAAAATCACTCGTAATCACCTTTTTACTCATTCAATTTCTATAGACGCATTCATTTTACTACATAAGATGAGATGTTTATCTAGGGCTATCAATCCGAATTACAAAACTCCAATGAACTCCGACAATAACATGGGCGGACGCAGCTTGATCCGGGCCAGCCTAAATCAAAGTTCTCGCAACCCATCCCTCATTTGGGGCTTTGGCGACCGGATTGGGAAATCACTCTGTGCATGACAGTTGGGCGCCCTTGCTCTTCCCCGCTTTCAGTGTCGGCGGTGCGCATTGTCGGGAAGCATGTGTCTTCCGTTAGGCAGGCGGACTCGGCCGTCGGGGAGAAGCATGCGACCGGCGGG
>NGKF01000048.1:103422-158282 GCA_002162555.1 Monilinia aucupariae | reverse complement strand
CCTCCTCTTATCTATCAAGGAGGACAAACCGAAAGTTCTCGGAATACCCTCCCCTATGATCATCAAGGAATGCAGGCCGCAAGTGCTGGGAACAACATGTTCCCTCCTCTTATCTATCAAGGAGGACAAACCGAAAGTTCTTGTAATACCCTCCCCTATGGTCATCAAGGAATGCAGGCCGCAAGTATTGGGAACAACATATTCCCTCCTGTCTATCAAGGAGGACAGGCTGAAAGCCCAAGGGACACTATCCATCTTGGTCATCAAGTCATGGGTTTCCCAAGTGCTGAAAATCATGGCCCACATATTGGAGCCTTCAATCATAATCAACAAAACCACCAAGAAATGAATGGCCCACAAGCTAGAAACAACCTCTGCTATCCGGATCCGCAACCAAAACAAGGAATGATTGGAAATACCGAAGCATACAATTGTAATCCACAAAACCATCAACAAATAACTAGCACGCAGCCTCTACATAACTTTGGCTATTTTGATCCTCAACAAAACAGTCACCAAATAACCATCACACGACCTGGAGATAACTTCGGCTATCCTGATCCGCAACCAAAACAAGGAAGGATTGGCAGCAATACTAGCGCCTACAATCAAGGCTGTCAAGAAACGGGCGGCTTGAAAACAGGAGCAACAGACCCGAATCTAAGTGGCAAAGATATTGAGCATCCAGATGTTATTTCCGCGAGACTCATATATGGTCAAATGTCGCTTCAACAACAAGAAGAATTGAAGAGAGGATTTGATGCATTTGTGCATGAAAATCAAGCGAAGGGATCAAGTTACCAATATAAATTCTTCCCGTGGATGGCTGTGGCAATCAGGGGGCAGAGTAACCATAATCTACCTCATGCACATGGGATTGCACCAGATCATCAACAAATGATAAATTCTGTACCTCCACAGCCGATGATAGCAGTCAGTACTGTTGGCTATCTTCCACAGGCTCCAATGAGCTATCTAGGTAGTCGAACTTCTCTTCAACATTCAACCACCACCCCTTCACTAGAAAAGCGCGATTATCCGAAGCGTGCAAGGAGCAACGACTTGAGTACACAAGGAAAACAGAGTTCATCGGCCGATCCGTCGATCTCTTTTCAAACAAACGGGGCTTTAGCAGCTCATCCATCAATTACTCATCCATCCGTTGCTCATCTCGCGGCAGAAATTCCTTTGACTAATTCAATAACAAATCCATCGATTACTCCTTCAACTTGGAATGTTTCTGCTCATACCAATTCAGAGAGAAATTACGACGAGAAGATTGGTATGCCTCGAGAGAGTCTCTATTTTCATCGTGTCCAATGGCTAACAGACATAGGTGAAGTTGGAGCAAATGAAGCAAAGAAGCAAAGCAAAGGAAAAGGAGTCGAGCCAAAGACGGTCCAAAATAATGCTGTCTCCAGAACTGTCGTCGAAACCGTCGCCAAACCCGTCACCAAATCTATCGCCAAACCTGTCGCCAAACCTGTCGTCAAACCCGTCGTCAAACCCGTCGTCAAACCCGTCGTCAAATCCGTCGTCAATCCCGTCGTCAAACCCGTCGTCAAACCCGTCGTCAATCCCGTCGTCAATCCCGTCGTCGAAACCGTCGCCAAACCCGTCACCAGAGCCGTTGTCAAACCCGTCACAAAATCTATCGCCAAACCTGTCGCCAAACCCGTCGTCAAACCCGCCGCAATGTTTACCGTTACAGAGGGTCACATCAAATTTTATCTGTCAAATAAGAAAAATAACCGCATTAGACATGAGGAATATCTTCAGTCCTTGGAGTGGTCGAAGAATTTGATGAGACATCTACTAAGAAAGACCATTCACGATTCACGAGACGCCTATGTCTCTCCCTCCGATGGATACTATGATGTTAGAAAATTGACGGAGTTTGCCCCACTGACACAATTCATCGAAAAATATGAAGGCAGGGGAACCGAAGATACCAAAAAGACACCTGAATATGAGATCATATTCGATCCAGTCAAGGGCTTCACGATAGATGGTAAGATTGTCCAAGAAATCGAGAACATCAACAAAGCCCCGACAAATAATATTTTATACAATCCATTGAGCTTCAATATCAATGGAAAATCGCTAAAGTGCGATTCCACCTTGTATACAAGGACGATATTCCGTAATAGGATTAGCCCTTTGAAGTATGCAGTCGGCATCAAAATTGATAATCTGGTGGTCAACGGTGGGCATATCGACGAAATGCTGGTTTATGAGAGGCAATTGCCAAGCAATACACGAGGGGAAACACCGAGGGAGCCGCTTTGGACTGATGTTCGCGATTGGTTGGGCGCACAACTTGTGGAGTTGGGTATGCGTACTGCAGATCAAAATTCGCTAGAGATGAACGATAGCCGCAAGAACCAACTGCTCTACAATCGATCAGATGGAGTATCCCCCAGCTCTGGGTCTCCCGCTTCAAGAAAGCGAAGCAGTAGTTCAAGTTCGCCGGTGGATACGGTGCAGACAACTCTTTCTTCACCAGGAAGTTCAACTGGCGACGATTCAAGACCTGCCAAACGAGCGAGAACGGATGGGGCATGAGAAGACTTTGCCACGAGGAGGCACGAAAGGATGCAGGGGCTGTTAGATATAAACAAATTGGTAAATAGGTGCTCGGTAACCGATTGCATATTGAGTAGGAAAGATTAGAAATGATATGCTTTTGTTTTTATTATGCTATAGGACTCAGAGTATGGTGATGTGTTGCCATGGTTTTGATTTTGATGTACAAATTATAGGCAGGTGGGCAAAGAAATTTTATTTCATGTTATTAAACAGTGTTAGGGGAAGCAGTATCAGACAGATATGCAATTCTACTAATTTTGATTCCATCACACCCCAATATAGCACCCCATACCTTCCCAAGTTTAGGCTATGAGCGTTCACTCTGGTATTTGAGCTTCATTGGGATCAAAACGCAGAGTAGAACTTCATAAGATCAAGATATTCCCAGCCAAGACATAAATGTATAGATTCCGGTAAAATCACGTGATTCTCCGATGGCCCACATGAGTAATGGAAGGGGGGAATTGACTTGCTTGATTGGATGTGTTCACGAATAATGACGTTAGGACTCGATCAATATTGAGTCTGAGAGCAAAAGCTTCTTTTGTATACTACGAGTAGTGGTGTAAGTAGATCGTAGAGATCTTGAGCGATGCGATTAACTAGCGAACTACGTCCTGTATCTCTTGCGGCTGCGTGTGTGAAAGGGGCTAATTAATGGTCGTTAAATTTTAACTAGAGCTCTGGATGAAATTCACTACCTTCGCTTCACGTCTCCGCTTATTCGTTGTTTTCGTAGTGTTGGAGTCACGTGTACCGGGGGGCTTCGATTTACCATCGTGGTATGCCATATGCCATATGCCATATTGACCTCTATCTTCTCGCTGATACATGGAAAGATCGAAATGGAAAGAAAGTTTTTCTGGAATCTGGGTTGTTTTGATCTTTTTTTTGGTCTACAGTTTCGCGCGTAGATTGGATGTTGGGTTGGAAATGGACGCCTAAGAAACACAATCGATGAGTTATCACATCCATTTCTGCGCGAGTTATTCTTTTTCTTTTTTGGTCTTGGGGGGGAGGGGGGAAGGGGTAAATCCTTGTGGGAATTCTGGTTTCGATACGAGTACATACGTCTGCACGTGAAGGCATTAGAGGTGGCTAGTTTTATTGCATCGCGAGATATCTCTCTCTAGTTAGTTTCAAGGAAATGTATATATAGGAAGCTTATATTTGGTTGCTGTGCTACTCTTAGAGCATACTTTTATGATTCGAGGAGGTATTATTTGAATATCTCATAATACCACATCTTGGTCACCCCCTCCCCCTAAATCATTAGATGCAAGTACCTCGCTTCCGTCCTCAACGAGAAGTTCAACATCAGATCATTGGTGTATTGTTGTGGTTGAAGTTGCAGATCGCCTTCGATGTGGCAGGGAGTTTTTATGTATGGAGTTGTATCGAATTGATATTGATGGTGCATCTGGGCACCTTGGTGAGAAAAATTGATTGGGTGATTAATTCATCTGTATGGCGAAGCTATACGTGGTAGCGCTAGCGCACGCTACTGGTGGGGAAGTTGCGTAAATAGTTCTGTTCATAGCTTAGATTGATTGGAATGGCAAGTCTATATTGTCTAGTGTAAGTAGTAGAAGTGATATATGTGTCTACAGTATAAATATTGTTTGCGAAGCCAATCAGGTAGGCGAGCCCTCTTAGATACACGTGATTGCCACAAGATTACATGCAATTGAGCGATTATTACATACCTGAATTCAGATCCATCCACCGTCACTGTACCCAAAATTCTTCCGACAACTTGGGCTTGTTTTGTTAGACGTACTTCATGAAGTGTGGTGTCCCATCCAATTTGTCGGTCAGAGTCATGCCGAACTAGGGGGTCAGTTCGCAATTAGTATGCGACGAATCTTTTAGCCGAATTCAAGTATTTAAACTCTGTACTCCCCCAAACGTTTTAATTTTTTTTTTCATACGAAAACATTTTGGAAAACTTATTACAATGGTACTTTTCTTTTGGAAGTGTATTTTCTATGCCATTTTTGCCATCTTCTATCTTCGATGTATTTACAATACATTGTCTCTGTTTGATGGAAATCAAAGCAACGCTTTCAATTCTTCTTCACCATTGATTTATGGTATGACCTCTTTACCCCTCCTTATTCCCTTCTCTCAAGAAAAGGGGTTGGTGTTGTGAACAAGGTAAAAAAGCCAGAGACACAGTAATCCGCAGTAGCACACGGAATGACACAGCTGGAGGTCTATTCAAAATGCGCAATTGCAATTGAAGAAGAGGGAAGAAACAAAATATAGATAGGAATAAGAAATCATGCACGCCTCTCATACTATACTTGAGTAAACAATAGTGTTTAAGATCCTCAATAAAACTAAAAAAATCACACCAAATACAATCACATTATTGAGATATGCAAAAACACAACACGCTGTATGGGGTTTCAACCCCTTCGCTCTAAAGCATACCCGATTTACATAGACTCCTATGCAAAAGCGGAGAAACTCATAGGAGCAAAGCCTTGAAATATTGGACCGATTTAGACTTTCAACCTACTCAGTCTTATAATAAATCATAAACAATCCAGCAAACTAATTCTCGCAACCCCTTCCATACGTCCCCGGCTCGAGATCCGCAAGATGATTTCCACCGCCAGAATTTGCATGCAAACTGTAGACCAAAAGATATTTTCCTTCGGAAAGATTCTTCCTCAAATGAACCAATCAACACTATGAGCTGGAACTTTGATAAAACTTATCACAGCCTTCTCATTTACAGCCATATATCCAACCAAGATCGACGCTAAAGTTATGGCGCAGTGCAAAGATATACATCTCTTTTAATCTTTCATTCCATTGACTTCAGTAACAGAATGGATGAAAGTTTTTGTCCAGACAGTAAGAAAGGCAAACAGCCATCGCCATCATGTATAGAAACAACACAAACATGGAAATGTAGAAAAATCAAAGTGATGAGGATGAAGCAGATCATATAGCTTGAAGTTGGATTATCGTCTTATGTAAGCTCAAGCTTAAACTCAATTAGCTCTAGTCTTCTCGTCACATGAGGAGTATGAAGACGCATGATGTGATTGCGAGTGCCGTGTAAGAGCTGAATAAACAAGGAAAATACCTTCAGGATTTACTGCTGGATTTTTGGGAACTCGGAATGCCTAGCAGGTCTTATATAAGCTACTTACATGTGACTTGCACGTGAGCGCTAACGTACACGTGCCGACCGGTCATGGATCATCACACATAACTATTCATTTTAATGATTCTTCCAATCATTTCGCTGGCCTAATTAACCGGTGTATTCGATTTAATACAAAACAAAATATCAGGCCCAGAAGCGCTCACATTGAGTTTCCGTATAAGGCGGAATATATTTCTTTGTATGATTATCCTCACTTGATCATGTATGCAGGCAGTGCGAAAGGAAAGAATAAAGGAACTTAATAAAGATTTACAGAATATATTTTACATATACATAGGTAATTGATATGGATTGAGATGATCCATCCCCTCCTGTCATCAATTGTTTCGGCATCATTGACCATCGTAAAAAAACGCCTCAAAGTCTCGCCTGTAATTTTTTCGAGCTCCATAGTGAGACGCAAACTTTCGGCCCTACTGGAATTATCATTAGATTGCGCAGTGATGGATCATCCCATAACAATGCTGTAACCCTCATCTCCCCAAGGATTAACTATCCATTCATGAAGAAACCAGCAAGCCATTATAAAATAGACGATGAAATCAAGCCTCATGATATGCATTCTGCATCATGTATATGGTATTAATCACAGTGACTTGGAAGACATAGGCTCATCACTTCCTCCTGTGTCACCGAAATCTCCAACGTCATCACCAAGTACGCTACCAATGCCTTCTTTGCCTTCACCTTCCACGGCATTACCCATTTCGTAGGTGATTCTTTTCCAGCCACTCTTTTCCGAGCGGTCTTGAATCCATTCAGTGGTTGGAAAATAGTGGTCATTCTTCTTCATCGTGATGACCCATGGTACATTATCGAAAGTTACTACCTTGATACGGAAATCTACGGATGAAAATTAGCAAATAAGGAATATGAATGGAAAAGGAACTTCATACAGGTGTTATCGGGAATCTTGATGACCACCTTCAAGAATGATTCCAAGTCCGGCGTTGGTTTTCCATTGACGTGTGTCACGAAATTGGTTGGGGCGAGGTTGTATTGATAAGCTGGCGATCCCCTTGTTCTTGCTGCAACATAAACTTCACTATGGAGCTTAGAAATCTGTTGACGAACAGCATGGTGAGGTCGGTGTAGAATAGCTCCACAAAAAGATATTGCCCGGTCAGTCTCGAGATCATCTGCAGAGACAGTGTCGAGTTTGATTTTCATTTCCTTGCAATCACGGACAATGACAGCGTCAAGAGTGTCGTGATCGTACATCACGTCGAGTTCATTGACACGAGTGATGATTTTTCCATTGAGCGAAAGAATAATATCTCCTTCCAAAAGGGCACCCGACTCACTGTTTCGCTCAAAAGTGCGCTTTCGGATCATGAAAAGTTGATGGCGAGATAAATTATCTTCAGCAACCTTGTGGATCCATTCCTCGGATACACCCATAACGCGAGCTTGAGCCATTTGGATGGTGTTGAACTCAACGCTTAGCATGCGTAGCTTGGGGCTCTCGCCATTTTGGATCTTTTTGATGACGGGCAAGAGCGTAGGGGTAGCAAGACCAAGATAGTATTCGACATCCTTTCCACTGGATGCAGATCTTTCTCCCAAATAAGTCAACCACAAGGCTTGGACGACACCATCTTCGCCGATGAGCACACCACTTCCACATTGACCACTCAGACTTGTGTCAACGGTGATAGCATCAATATTGATAGCTCTATATCTTGGTGATGCAGCATTTGCAGGAATAGCTACAGCAGTTATTTCAGTGATGGTGGTTTTAGCAACGACAATTCGCATATTCGTGTTAAAACCAATAAAATATGTTGAAGCTCCTTGCGAGGGTTGCTTATTGCTCAATTTTGCGCTTTGCACAGGGGCATGAACTAGCGAAGGGTCGTATTTGATGATGGCATAGTTTTGTAAGGGGTGCAGAAAAACTACCTTTCCTTCCACAATGATGGAATCAGCAATTGTGATCGAAATGTCACAGAGATCATAAGGAACGACCGCTCTTGAGATGACAACCAATCCTTTATCTGCATCGATGACAACACCCATACCCCACTTCCGGTTCCGAGGGTAGCCGTCTAGTTTGACAGGCATGTGGCATAACACTCGAACGAAGCTTCGAACGATATCCGCTGCAGCTGGATGCTGTGCATTCTCGAGTTGTATAAAGCTTGCTGACCTAGCTACTGGCGGTGTGGGTGGTAGAGCGTCAGCCAAATCTGTGAAATCCCACAGGCCGGTAACATCATTTCTGACGGCCAGTCTCATCTTGCTCGACCAATGGCGATCAATCTGTAAAATCCCGGTATTAAGGGTGTGAAGATCTCGAAGATGTTTATATGTTACTACAACCCTTTCTCGGTCTGGAATTTTCTTCATGACTTCAATGAAGCTTTTCAAATCTGGCGTCTTCTTATGATCAATGGTCTGGATGATCCAGCCATTATCAGTGCCTTCGAATCGGAAGGATCCACTAGCTTCGCACATGAAGACGCCCTTGCAAGCAACCCCGTATAGGCGTGCTTGCTGGTACGATAAATCGTGGAAACTGCCTCCTGCAACGGAGACAAAACGATCCGGGGTGATTGAATGAAGATCGCCAATATCAACCGCAACCTCGATATCTTCACCACCGCGCTGGACAAGGAAGCTTACCGTCTGGCCTACGCTAGAGTCAAGGATATCGTCCAAACGAATGAACTGTGTCAATAATTCGCCGTTGACTTTGAGCAACAGATCTCCCTCTTCAATCAATTTGTGTGATGGCCCTTCTGGAAGAACGATTTCGGCAACCAGCATACCGGTCTCCTTAGGGAATCCTTTTCGAATAACATCTTCCCAATCCGGGGTCAGACCAAGCCTCCTGCATTCATCGAATGGTTTGATCAACCATTGACACTGAATTGTTCCCCGAGTAATCGGCATCCCCTGTTGTACGCACTGGAGAGCTCTTAAAGGCCGATCGAGGGGTAAGAAGTAATCAGTGGCAGCACCATCACTTCGCCCACCTGCTTGCAAGGCAACGGCATAACCATCAATCTAGCTGTAGGTTAGTCTTTGGAGGGGCAAAAGAGCGGTCATTTCAACTTTCAACATACATTGACGACGGGACTTCCAGAACTACCACCGCTTGCAGCAGCGGCTGCTTGTATGTAATTGGTGTTGAAATCGCAATATCCATCTCCGTATTCAGGGGCATTTCTATCCAGTCTGCTGATAACCCCAGACAAAATACTCAACTTCTCTCCGGCATCATTACCCACGACTCTGATTTCTGATCCTACCTTGGCAAGATCCGGTCGTAATCCCAAGGCGGTAACAGGCATGTATTTGATAGCTTTAGGGTCGAATCGTAATATACCAAAATCGTGAACGGGGTCGCGGTAGACAGGGTAGGCATCGACTTCTTCATGATTGTCGAATACACAATATCCCCAAAATGGCCCTGATCCAACAACATGTCGATTTGTCAAAATATATCTGCCCGGAAGTAAGCTACATATCTATCTGAGAATTGGATTGGGCTGAGGCAAAAACAAACCCTCTCTCCGCATCCACCACAAAACCGGTAGCTTCGCTTGTCAGCGCAGGGTCTGTATCGAAAGAACATGTCTGGCAGAATCGGATTGATACGACATTTCGAACTACTTGCTCGATTGCGGCCTGCCATTCAGCCGTGTCTGCTGCCAAATTTGGTAATAATTGGGGTCCATCGAGATCAAAATCATCATCGGACATCATGTCAATTTCTGGGGTATTAACACCGGTTGAATCTTTCCCATTCAAGGCGCGGAGCTGCTTTTGAGGTCTATCTGGCCCCGTTGGGTGTGACTTTCTCTTCGCGCGCGTTGCGACGCCATTTGTACCGATCATCTTGTTTATTTGGCTTTTCCTTAAATGATGAGTTGTACTGAGAAATCGGGTACTTGCGCTGGAAAGCTGCGAAGATGTAAACAATGGACAAGAGATTCGAGTATCGTGCAGAAGTGATTGTCGAATCAAAGAATGGTTGGCTGTCGCAAGGCTTATTATAGAGAATCTATGTGCAACAACAAGACGGGATAAGCCGCAACTCAATTGCGCACCCAAATATCTATTCATACAACATCCAAGATATCCAAAATGTGAATGACATGAAATTGGGCGAAATGGAATTTTGAATGAACGTGATCTTTGACAAGAAATGTTATGTTTATGTTGTAGGTCGGAGCGTGAGGTTTATCGTGTAATGTAATGTAATGTCACCACTTCCTTTTTTTTCCCTCTTCATGTGAGGCTGTATGACGAGGCTGGGGCGACCTTACCCAAAGCGGTTAGCTGCGTAGATAGGTGCATTAGTAAGGTTGAGGCTTAAGTCCACCGGTCAAAACTCAAAGAATCCCTGTTGTGTGTGCTATGAAGGAAAATCAACACCAACGCCGACATCGACATCGACGTCGACATCAACATCATCTGATCCCTTCCCTCCCCATCTCCCATCACGACCTTTTAACTTCTATAATACCAGTACAGTGCAATACTCAAACAATGAAGGACTTCGAAAGGGGTTGGATATTGAAAGCTTCGAAATACTGAAAGAGCACCAAGAGAGGTTTGGATGTTCCATTCCATCGAAGGGCAATGAAAAGCTTCGAGGTGGAAATGCACCTAAAGAGCTTTGAATGAACGCACAGTTCCGTGACAAATCACGAGAGAGATCTCAATCTCAACCTCGAATTCTGTCTGTATATAGCTGAGCTCATGATCAGAGCTCAATACATGTCCTTCTAACTTCTTGTGAGTTTCATCTTACGTGACATCTAGGAAATATAGAGACTTGAGTCTTTTCACCGGTACTTGGCTCAATATGGATAGTTGCCGATGACTCTGCAGACGTCGAAATAACATCATTGAGGACAACGTCTCTACATCAAGTCCGTTCAGCTTATTCATAACTTCTCACTCGTAGCAACTAGCAACTCCTTGTTTTACTTACAATGGCAGCTTCCTCTATACCTCGGGTTCTCAAGCTATATGTCCTTTACTCCCTTGCCTCCTTTAGGTAACCGATTCTGTAGTGAGCCAACATAGAGTAGACTATACAGAGGTGGGCTCTGATGACTAAAAGTTTATAGTATATAATTGTTGTAATCACGTGTAGCGCTATACCTAGTTAGGTGTCTCCATTTTATATACTCAATAGAACACATATGCCACTTCTAGCATATTAAACAATATACACTCTACCACTACAATAATAATTTATCACTATAAGACTCTTTCGGATGTCTATAACGTAAGAAATTAAAGGTAGGTAGGTAAGTGGCACTGCAGAATGACCTATACATATATTAACTGTGTAGACAAATATATAACTGCTAATTGTTACGACACTAGTGCCATGATACAGCCATATGAATACGGCCATATGGGTACGACATATATTGCATTAGCTTTACTCGAGTATATGCATATAAAGTCTCTATTCATTGCATGTAGCTTGATATCCTCATTCAATTTATCCTATTCGATATCACATACATGAGTATTTGTGATATATGGTAGTAAGTTCTATCCACCTAGGATCAATCGCGAAGAAACCAGATGGAGCTTTTTGTCCCCTGTTATTACTAGTAATTTAGAAGTGCTTTCTTTATAGTAGGCATTTTTCAGATCAAGCAATTAGTTTGCTTTGTATCAACTTCTTCATAAAGAACATTCAGATTCCATATCAAAAGCCTAGAGAATACATTCATATCAGCAAGTGCTCTATCCTAATCTGCGGGAAAGTGCGCTTTGCCTTTCTATCATCTACTTTCAATTTAGCGGACGAGTCGAACGACGAATTTTGCCTCATATCAACATGCCAGCTCTTGATTTTCTGCAAACGATACTCTACAGTTGTAGAAATGATATACTCATAGAAATTTTCATTGACAATCGTTAAGCGTTCACAAAGCTATATACTCGATCTGATATTAATAATTGTGATTCTAATTGTATTATATGCTGAAGCAAGATATTTTAAAAACAATTCATTTCTGAATTCGTGCATATCACGTATATAATTATATTGTAAGACGACAAGATGGCACCCCCAAATAACATGACCATTTGTAGTGTATTTATACACCTTCTTTTCGTAGAGTGATTAGTTAGTTATTAATTTATTCATCTCTCTCTTGTTGATGATTAGCATTAGATCTTTATGATTATTTATAATCTTTTTCTTTATTGTCTTCTTCTTTCTTCTCTCTTATTATACCTCAATACTAAGCCTTGTTTAATTGATCCTTTTATTCATATACTCTTTCTACGAAGCCCATTTAGTGTTTTCTTCCTCTATCTTCACTTCTTTACAATAAAATCTACAGATCCACTGGTCGTTAATAATTACCATCATCATCATCATCATCATTAAATAAATTATTCTTTACGTCTATGTAAGCTAGCTAAGCCTTAAACCTCCCGAATGATACTGGAAACGGGTAATCAACTAGAGAGTCTATATACAAGGTATACAAGCTCAAGAGCGTACCATTATATACGCAAACGTATATATCGCTAGGTTGAAGTATTGGGACTGCTCTTTACTCGGCGATCCTTTACAACTCTAGCTCCGTTGAGCAACCTCCTTCCTTCGATTAAAGAAGCGTCCTGCTTGAAAAGGGTTACCTCCTCGTGTTATGCTGTTGAAGCAGCGTCGTATCAAGCCTACAGTCAAGCAATCGTACTAGTAGAGAGTACTAGTACCGCAATTGTTACATTAAGGTGCTGCCTTTGATAATCATCATTATCATCATCGTATATCATACTTATATATATACTCGTAATTTCATTCTACATCGTTGATATTATCTTAAAGTAATAAAAAGAAATTATTATTGTATAGTTTTATTTGAAGCATTTGATATTGCAAAGTGTTATCGAAAATGAATAACGAATAGAAGAATAAAGCAAAAAGATGAAAGATATAACTAGATACTACAAATAAAGCTAGCTCTTTTTGTATTTTTTGATTCTTTATAAATATGAATTTCGAATATATTAAAATACTTATGATTTTATTGAAATATTATCTTTTATGTTGTGATTGAAGATTACTCTAATGTTATAAATGATATTAGAAATTCCCTCTATTACATTCATCATCAATCGACCAGTACTATCACATTGTAGTAATGAACATTCTAATCTCATTTGATACCTATTGAAAGTGTTCGCTCGATAGCATTTGAAGTTCAAACTGTATTTCATTTTCATTTAACATCTAGTTAAAATGTTCACCCGATAACATTTGAAGTCTAAACTCTACCTTATTTTCATTTAACATTTACTTGAAATGTTCACCCGATAACATTTAAAGTTCAAGCTATACCTCATTTTTATTTAACATTTACTTGAAATGATCGCCCGATAACATTAGAAGTCCAAACTGTATTTCATTTTCATTTAACATTTACTTGAAATGTTCACCCGATAATATTTGAAATCTAAACTATACCTCATTTTCATCTAATATTTACTTGAAATGATCACCCGATAACATTTAAAGTCTAAACTTGATCAGAATTGTCTTGTATATGTTCTAGAGATACTCAACGAGACTTCTTCTATATTGAAATTGTTACATGCATCAAGACAAAATTTAACCGAAGGGGGCCAAATTAACCGAGAAAATATGAATTAGCCGAGGAAAATGTCCTCTAAGATCTAATAAATAGTCATTGAAAGGTTAAATGCAAACAATAAATCAAAAAAGAGCCTTTTATTCATCCTGATGTACTATTCAATGGAAGCTTTATTTAATCTTGATCTACAAGATATAAAGCGACGAAAAAAACTCCCTAAATGTATCAATTACGCCTAATCCGTCACAAAACCATAGGTTGCGTATAAAAACTCCACTCATGCATCATCTTCATCATTATCCTCAACCTTGGCTTTCGCCAAGGGCTTCTTCTCAATCTTGGACTTCTTCTTAACAACACCTAGATGATAGACTATCAGTACATGATGTATTCATAGGGCTGTTTGAGTACATACCTTCATCATCATC
Organism: Monilinia aucupariae; assembly: GCA_002162555.1. NCBI lineage: Eukaryota > Fungi > Ascomycota > Leotiomycetes > Helotiales > Sclerotiniaceae > Monilinia > Monilinia aucupariae. Next base: position 144,501 of record NGKF01000048.1, on the reverse strand, counting down.
CTTGGAAGCAGCATTTTTGCGCTTCTTGCCCTTGTTAGAGCCGGCAGCATCAGAAGCTTGTGCTAATACATTTATTAGTGATCTAATGATGCTTCAAGAGTCAAGAATGGTGTAAGCTACCTTCAACAGAGGAAGACAGAGGCGCAGATCGCTTGAAGTCGTTCCAAAAGTGCTTGATTGCCTTAGTGGACCGACCCGGAAGGCTGATTTCTGCAAATTTTGGGTGAAAATTGGTGACAGATGCCTGTCGGAAAATCTCTAGCAGAACGTAGAACTATATTATAGTCAGTTTATGCTGTTGCAAGGGGAGATAGAAATTATACTTTTTCCTCGTCTGTCCAGCGAGCTCGTGAAGATACCTCGGCAGCGACAGTCTTGGCCTTGGCCTTACCCTTGGCCTTACCCTTGGCAACAGTGGCAGCAGTGGCAGCAGATGGGGCGGGAGATGGAGTCGCAGATCGGGAGACAGATGGAGAGACAGTCTCGACTGCTACTTGTTGAGCCTTGCTTGAAGACATAATGTGATTTTATTTGGTATGTTTAGCTTGTATTGAGCTTGGCTGTTTATAGTTAGAAATTTATTGCTTCATAAAAGGTTTTACATTCATATGATTGAATGTATGAATCCATAAAAGTGTACCAGATGATGTTGTAGATTCTGATGACTTGATTGTGCAAGATAGTGTTTTGTAATGATGCAACTTGATTATACAAGAAGCCATCATACATTCTGATGACTTGGAAGCACGAAGCCATAAGAATGAACGAGAAGCTGTTGCAGATCGTGATGTCTTGAATATACAAGAAGCTATCATAAGTGAAGGTGACTTGGATGCGCAAAGAAATGTAGTGGAGTGGTGTGCTTTGAGGGCAGAAAATGCTGTGGATTGTAATGACTTGAGTGTACGAAAAGCTGATGTATATCGTAGTGATCTGAATATGCAACAAGCCATTATGTACTACTGTGTCTTCAACGTGCAAGAAGAAGCTATAGATCGTTGTGCAGAATAAGTTGAGATCGGCCAGCTTTGGTCAGTTTTGACCAAAACCCGACCGAAATCAACCTCAAACGGCAAATACGATATGAAATATATCGACTTCTTGCACGAAAGTAATGAGGAAGTAGATAGAATATAGGTAATAAAGGAAGGTATCTTACCAAAGGACAATGTATGATTGTTTGTCAAGTTGGTTGATGGAGATAGGAGTTTGGAAATTTGTTGTCTGAGAATGGAGTAAATTGGAAGAAGTTGGTCGCGAGGAAGACTTTAAACCCTGGTGCGTGCGGTGTATGGCGTGATTGTATCTGGTTGGAAAGAACAAGCGAAAGGGCTGGAACCTGTTCCGGCTGCGGAGTCTTACCTATCTTGGAGCGGTGGCGTAGTCCTAGAGGCGAGGCTGGGGGTATATGTAGGTGATGGAGGGAGAGGCTTAGAGTAAGAAGCATAGCCTTCTCTTAGTTGACTGGTAACTGTTTAATGGACTGGTAATACAATGATATATCACTACTTAATGACTAGCTGATGGGAAAGAAGTGACACAATGGTGACCTATAATGGTTCTTTGCGATGAGAGCCAGCCCTTAATATACTCGGAGAATTCAATGTGATCGCTGCTGCTTTCTAGATAATACCAGCAGCTACTCTTTGTAATTTGAAACCTGCCTGCCATTCAAAAAGCTGCACAAGACGTGACACAACCGTAGTTTTAAATAGTTCCATCCTCCCATCGCCCCACTGAGTAACTAATTGATCATTATCCGTAGCGCTTGGAAGTAAGGGAGCGACTATAGTCATGTTTCAAGGTCTCTTGACACCTCTAAAACTGTGTCAGAGCTCCCAGAATTGCTTGAATCTGAATTCTAGACTCTTTCATGATACTAAGACTCCTCTCTCTTTTTACATCCTCCCACTCGGCCTCTCTGGATAGTTCTAAAAACTATCAACTCATTCCAGTGCTTTATTTACACCTGTAAGGTCGTATGAGAGCTCTAGCACTGCGCAAAGATGAATCCTAAACCGCTTTCAATACTAGGACCCCCCTTTCCTACTCTCAAAACCTTACTCGGCGTATTTCTGGAGATTCTAGGAACTCTTAACTCGTTTGAATGCCTATCTCACACCCTCAAAGCTGTAAACGACCTTCGAAAGACACTGCAGCAACAACCTGAAGCGACCGAATACCAGGAAAGCCTCTCGGCCTATTTTTCTCCAAGATTTCCGCCGTTTTCTGGATACTATTGAGGACTAACAGCTTCTTTGAAGCTTGCTTAACTCTCAAGCTATTCAAGGCCCTTGCGCAATGTCACGACAAGATTAAAACCCCATCTTACACTGCGGCCGTCCGCTATTCTACATTTTGCCTCCTGTCTGTCAGCCATTGGCAATAATAAGATCTATCTTCCTACTCATAGCTTGCTCTACGTCCCTAGAACTGCATGCTACCCTCTAATGGTACCACAACAATAGCCCGAAGTTGTTCTACACTACTGCAGCCTCATTGAAAGACAATCTTCGCCTTCTCCGCTGATTCCTGGAGTTTATTGACATCCATCAGCCCTGCTTAGATCTACTTGTCACTATCTAAGATGAGCAGAAAGTCCAGTAAGTACGACAACATCCATCTATAGCATTTCTATACATCTGCCAGCCAGAAGCAGATATTTGTGCCCTTCTCTGATCTTTCTGCTAACTATCAAGGACCAACTTCTCATTAAGACAATCACTCCGCATCTACGAAGCTACGTAAGCTCCTTAAAACATGCTACAACAATTACGAGTACCCCAAACTACTTCATGATTCCTCGACTCTGGCGCGTTTTCTCGATACGACCCGCCTCTCTGGGGACTTTTGGAAGCTATTTTGGGTTAAGAAAATCAACAAGTGACACAACAATCATACGAAGCAATTCTATACTGTCTCTAACAACTATGGATATTTGATCCTTATGCCGGCCTGTTTTGAGGCTACTAATAACTCTTTTCTTGATTAGACACCCACGCTCCACTTGATGATGTGTACGGGATATTTGAATAATAATAAGATACGAGTCCAAAGCATTTCCATTCTGCCATGGCAGTTTAGGCTACTTCATGGCTTCTTTGCTTCTTTGTTGAAGAATATGAAGATCAATTTACATCTGCAAGCTACTCCGATGCCCCTAAACTCTTATGCAGTCTTGCAGCAACAATTTGAGGCTATCATATCCTGTTTTTCCCTCTTAGTAGACATTCGAATTCTAACGACTTTTTGAGTTGCAGATGAAACCGAGGACCTGTGGTTTGATCTGAAGCCCATATAATGCCCCTTTATTTGCTATTAAAATGCTACAAAAGAGGCTCGAGACTCTTGAATACTGTTTAAGCTAGCAAAACATTATGCGAGCACATCGAGATGGTTGGGTCGTGTGCAGACTGTTCCCCGATTCTCTAGCTCATGCAGTGCTCCCGCGGCGCACTACAGCAACTTCTAGCTCCTTTGCACCCAATTCTACAAAATTCTGTCTAAAACAACAAGTCAGCATACCTCTCTCTGTGCCGAAGTACCCATGAGCTGCTAGATTGATCCTCATACTGCCATCTTAGAGGGCATCGGTGACTACAGCCTCAAAAGTTGTGAAGCCTCCCCCTTCCCTCTTTCCGCCCGCTCTCCCAGGCTTTACTAACATAGCAGAAACAGTGATACCAGAAGAACATCTGCTGCTATGGACCTTCAACTACGATCAAAATCTACATACAAAACTTCTGCGAGCCAACAGAGCACTCTATTTCCCTCAATAAAGATCACTTACCCAGAAGTCACAAAGCTAGAAACACCTACCACGACCTTGGGAATTTGACTTTCTCATAAAGCAACTCGAACAAATCTCCACTATAACACAATGTGGCACTTCTTTGGTTGATGTTGTAGATTTGCAAGAGAATAAAAGGAGGCCTTGATTGGCTCAGGACTACTCTGTGACATTTTTGACCCCTAAGATTTAATTAGATAGTACACTGAGAGTGCGATCATCTTTTCCGCAGACTGTTGAATTGCGCTCTAGATCTTTTATCGCACCAACTTCGGGGTAAAGAATGGTAGATGATAGTAGATGACTATATCTTTGCCTAAACTCTGTACAATTATCTAGAAAATTACGTTTGTTAACAGCAAGATGTTTCTAAAACCATTACTTTACGTTGTAGAGCTAAAAGGAGAGTTTAGAGTTTTGAAGTTTCGGCACTGTCTTGATCCCTTTGCTACTACTATATATTAAGGGGGAAAACAATGGTAGAATGTTATTTCGAGGTTGCAGTCACCATCAGCCCAATACTTATACACCGTCAGCTTGCCACGGAGAGAACGGATATTGTCTCATTAACACGCTACTAACACACAAGTCTCAGCTGATTTCGAGTAGTCTTTGGAGCCCCCCTTGATCCGCAAGCTGAATTCATATCTTTCTAAATGGATGAGCTAACATGAGCAGGACAATACAGGCCATCCATAAATTTCTTAGATTCTCCGCAGATGAAGAAGTTGTGCTTTTACGTATGATACAGCTTCATGGTGTCAGGAGCTGTCAAATACTTTAAAGGGCTTGAAGTGAGACACACAAATTAGAACTGCCGATAGCATAGTATCTGACCAACAACAGGTACGGCCTTTCCTTGATTGCATGGGAGTAAAAAAATCTTCCCTGCTCTGCGAGCTGCATAACTCCCTTCTGGAACACGAAGCATATTTTCAAAATGTTGAAGGGATAATGGCGGATGATAGGATGTTTTTGTTTGATCATTGCATGCTGGTTTATCTTCAAAAGGAAAAAAATGCATGGCCAATTACTCCTAGGGGCCTCCTCTAAAATCTGGGAAATGCTGTTAATTAGACAGGTTCTAGCTTACCTTAACATGGAAATTTCTTAGAGACTAATAAATATCTAATATTCGACATCTTAAAGTCTAAAGAAGAAGAGTACCAAGCCTATCAGCTGTTGCGTGCTTCTCAGCCTTGCTAAAGTGCAAACGTAATTCCTATTTCACTCGGAGTACTTTCATGCTGCTTCAAATGGGCCGACTTTGCGGATGTTCATCGGGCTAATAAGGCTGGGAGGGAGATCTATCCAATTAGGAGATGAACTTTTGCCATCCTAGACTCTTGTTGCACGACGTAAAGCGGTGGGATTTCTCATCAAGTAGATAGATCTGGCAGAAGGAACAGCCTGTCCAATAAAATAGAGAGATTCTGCCATTGAGGCTTGCTGTTACAGGCCAGAAAAAGGTGGGACTTGATAGAGTCTCTGCAGACGGCAGAAACATCAGATAGCCAATAAGAGGAGCCTCCTACCTCCTAATTTCTAATGTTGCACATCGCAGGCGGTACGGCTACGATGGACTTACTGCCTACGGAGCAGCTCTGGCAGAATATAAAGAGTGGGTCATAGGACATGTAATCACATGATGATATATAGAACACCACATTTAACATGAAGATAACTTATATGCTACCTTGGACGTGGCTATAAACTCTCTATTTCTTGTGCCATCCATGATCTAGTATCAAGAATACACAGCGTAAGATCTTGGCCACTGAAGGTCTCTGGAAGAATTCTTCGAGAACCTTCCCCCTATTATTGGTTTCACGGGTTCTCATACAACCACCACAGTATTACAAGGCTATTTTGCAAAAAAAAATCAAGTTCTTGAGCGACAGAGGCATTGAAAGCATACTGAAAGATGCTGGTAACTACAATGATTTTTGGAAATTGCTTGAAAAGAACTACATACTACGCTCTGTTTGTCGTCAGAGCTTTCTCCTGTCTTAGACTTAGTAGTGGAGGGAGGATCTGAAATTTCTGATCATCCTACGATTTTGATACTATAACTTAACTATCCCAGCCTCTGTCGACAATTCCGTAGTAAAATCTAACCCTCAGCAATCCCTTGTGCAAGTCGGAATGTTTTGGAACTTGATAGTTTACCGCAAATATTTCTATCACCGTGCTAGATATCTATTAAACCGCATTTCGGTCTATGCACAAGTAAACCAAATAATGTATACTTCAAAAGTTCCGTGAGATTCATGCAATTTCGGTTGCACATCAAATGCCGCCTGAATCCGCCCTAGTAACTCATGGGATCACGAGATAAATAAAGCTCAAGCTTCCTCATTGGCCTACCTAGACCTTCTCAGAAATTTTGCATATCTGAATTCTTAGTCTCTAACGCGAGCCAGTAGGAGAAGAAGGATACTCTTACTTCTTTACTTTGTTGCAGTTTTGGGAATTAAGGTTTTGGAGCTAGTGATCAACTAGTAATCCCTAAAGTTCACATTTCAAGTTTTTGCGCTCATCTGCGACATATCTCCCCAAATATCTCAGCTGCATAAAGTCACTAAAAACATATTCCCAGGAGTTAATCCAGCCGGTGTCCTCCTTTCTTTAACATTGGATCCTATTAACTTCCAAATTATGATTACAAAAAGAGTTTTCATGCGACGACAGACCATCAAGAATTGCGAAACTTCAAGTTTTCTCGTAGGATCGTTATGCTAAAAGATTTTCTCTTTGCTTCTTTGAAAACCTCTCCATCCCCCTAATTCTTGGTACTATGGCTAACTAAAGTCTTTCTTCGCATCACAGATCACACGTCTCGTCGAAATTCTTGCAGCGACCAAGAAAAATCAATTCCCTTCCTCGAACCTCAATCTGACAAGGTTTTATATAGCATTACTGGATGCAAGGTCTGGCGAGATACGCTGACGGCGTGAAGTGGTTGGATTGAGAACATTAGGACGCAATATTGAAAATTCCTAACCATATCGAACAAAACATATAATAATACAATGGGGGTTGGAGGTTTGGTCTTTGGAATGGAGGAAGCAATAGGTTATTTTGGATCAGCACATAACCAAATCACACGGGTATTATTGCGTTGAACCTCTGTATGGACCTCACGACAAGTCGAATCCTTAACCCTTATTCAAAGTAGTCATCGATAGCCTTGTCGACACCCTCGAGTTTCGAATTCCACAGTACAAGCCGCTTTCTATTCAAGGTTTTCCGAACTCCAAATCTTCAATCCAAACTTCAATCCTGCTGCCACAGTCGCTACAGTGAGGCCTAGGCCTAACCAGCATACACTTGATAGAAGATGGTATCTCTGAGTCTTCTCCCAGCTCTGCTTTCGTTTTCGAATCCAGATTCACACCTTGCAACCAATGACAATATTTCAACAGACTGGACTGATAAGCATTGGACAATCCTAAAATTCTTGACAAAGCATCATTTACTAACAAAAAATCCCTTATACAGATCACAAGCCCTTTCTATATACAGAGACAACAATAAAGACAGAAGTTTGAGAATTTGGTATTTTCGTTTTCGGGACCACAATATTCACACAATCTTAGCTAACCGAAGTCTTTAGCGAGCCCCCCTTTCCTTGTCCTCAGTCTAGATCACATACTGCCATATTGATACTTAGCAACAAACCTCATATCAAGCATTAGGAAATACACAGGATGCACAGAGAATGATACATTGATATTAAACAGATATTCTTTTCCTTCAAAGATTCAAGAATTCTGGTCCTTATGCTTTGAGTCACGAGCTCGGCAAGTGCAACTGGGCAAGAAAACCCTTGTTCAATTTTAAAGCCACATTACGTTCTACACCTCTACAAAGAACCACACATATGAATCCCACTTCATCTCTGGTAAGGATTGAAACCATCTGGACGAAGCATAGGAGATAATGGACGGTGAGATTATTCGTCACTGGCAAGGTTGTAAGAGGTAGACTGTGGCCCCTGTGACTAGACAGGTCTGCACACGCACATGCTAATTTGCCAGCCCTCAATCTCTGATCACTGAAGCAATTGCCAACAGATCTCACCCCTTTAGTTCTTTGTATCTTCCTCTCTTTCATACATATAATCCAGAAGGTTCATTCCATGAATCCTTTTTGACCAAGTTCCATCCAACCTCTGCACTTGCTGAGATCGTAACTGTTGAGAAGAGCAGAATACATATTTTTGATTATAAATGTACACCCAGAGGCTAGTCTGGCCTCGATATGTATATCTTCATTCATGTCATCAACCAACAGAACTTGTTTTGTTATGATAAGTTCTACAGAGAAGTTCTTGATCTCTACCCCATATCCATCAGACGCTCGGGCCTCATCACAATCTTACCACAAGTATTTTTCTTTGAGGCCCGAGCACCATACCCCTGACTGACACATGACTTCGGAATTACTTCGGGACAAGCCGTTTTGTTGCAGATCTCTGAAAAAGTAAGGGTCCGAACCACCTCGACAAGTATAATTACAATTACTATTGCAATGCAACCGACAACAATGAGAAGTTGAGAGCTGGAGATGATTCTTGGGCGACAGGAAGAGATTGCTTGGAATACAACAGCAGGCATATCTTGAGGTTGAAAGGTTGAGTCTACTGATCGTTGTGAGTGATTGAATGTTCATTCTTGGTATGTTTGATTGCACAATTGATGGCTCTCAACTGGAAGCAGATAGTGTCTCTCTTTCAATCTTATTTGGAGCTTGAATATCCTTTGATGCTTTCTTATAGAAAAAAAGAGATAGAACGTGATATAGTAGTCCAGGAACTTGCAGGTTTTGGGAAATCACATGAATTGAAGAGGGAGAGAGAGAGTCTGAGACTAGAGATTCTGTACGAGTCTATTAAGACCTCTTTTGGAACTTTCTAGGCAGCCAGGTACTATATAAGCCTTGATATGATGCTTGGAAATGCACAATGACTATTTAATCGCCATGAATCACAAGTGCTTAATGATTGAAAGAAACAGCGTAGAAAGAGCTTGATGAGCCCTTCCAGGGCAATTCTATGAGATTGGAGTACTCTCATTTCAACTCTTCAACTGCTCGACTGCTTGACTGCTTAAAGATAAGAGCTCTAGCAATGATACTTTTCTATTATCAGAATAGGTCAAGGCCAGAGAACTACAGGTCTGAGTTGGGCTTTTATGACTGACTAGTTCTCCAGGTCTCCTGAACCGGTCTAATTCTATCACAAAGTGCATCTGAATTCAAAAAATGTATATGAAGACTTATCAATAAATGATTGTCCACTCTCCATATCTCGCAAGTGACCCCTCCACGTGCTGTTCTGCTTCATCGAAATAGGTAGTATACCCGCAGCACTACAGAGAATGCTCAACCTCACAATTGTGAGTTGAGTTGAACTAATACTTTTTCGTTGACTTTGCCTTTGCCTTTGCCTTAGCCAATATAAAATTATGTGACTGCAACAAGAGCCGCTGAGTTCTGAGCATAAAATCTTATGCCATGCAAAAATCCAACTGAGATTAATGCAATATGAGCACATTTAGTCGAGACTATACACAAGTCAAGCTGGCCCAGCTATGACAATCATTTTCTACAAGTAATAAAATTGGAAGATATATACCTTACTGATATATATGATTGGTGAGTAGATTTTCTACGCATTACCAATCTTCTTCGCCATCCCAGGCTTTGTTGTAAACCTGGGCTTATCATTGCCGTGGAAAATTGTCCCGAATTGGTTCAAAATCGCCCAAGGCTCTTCAGCCAAATGAAATCCCGAATTAATTTATTTATTAGTGGAAGCACTTTTAATCATCCTTGGGATATAATAGAATCCACTTTAGTGATAGCACAATACTCGACAAAAATGGTGAAGCTATCATCGTATGTATCAAAGCCATATGTCGGAATATTCAAGGTTAGTTATTGGGCAGATAGTACGCCACATCAACTACCAGCGCCGAATTATTCGTTCGTAACCAAGTATATAACTTCTCAGATTGTAGCCATACCAATTTAGAAGTGAAGCGCCAGGAATACCAAATTCGTGGCTGGCCTGTTCGTGAACACCTCTTTTCTTCCCCTTTAATGAAGCGAGACCCCGATGAAAGATTTAACGTTCAATTGGAGCTAAGGAAGAGAATATCATAAAATAGAATTGCAGATCATGGCCCCTTATTTAAGACCAGGACTAACAGAATATTCTCCAGTCACTACACTTTCATTGCAAAGTTGCAGTGTTCAGAAATGAAATATATACCTCGTGGTAAACCTTCCCAAGCATACGTCTCTAAAAATCACATAAGTTATAACCGATTCTGCAAGTCTCAGCATCGGAAAATATTACATCTATGGATTCGATGTACATTGAGAATATCACATGGTATCAGAAAGAGAACTTTATCTCGCGGAGGAGAAACAATTGAGGAGGAGATACAACCATATACGAAATGCGACGTTTCATTGTGCTTGATTACGTATAAAAACAGCTCGACGGCGGCTAGTATTTTTTGATAGTGGTTTATATACAAATTCAATCTTTTCATCGCACCTAAGATATGGGAGAATGTTGGTAGGTAACGACCAAGTGAACCCGATCCGCTCCAACTCATGGGGTTTTCGTGAGTACCCGTCGATCCGGCCCTACTCATTCACGCGTTACCATTTTTGCGGAAGTTCTTTTGAAGATATAAGAATACTCATCTTGAAGGGGAAAAAATCTAGGCTCATAAGAATACGGCACTTGCAATCGGGAGGACTCTGTCGATGCTCGTGGATTGAGTCTACGGGGAGATAATAGTTAAGCCAGAAAAGAAAGGCAAGATCCGCCTTTAACCTCGATAGAAATATATCAAAGGCTATTGGAGATCTAGAGCCAATCAATTCCACAACTACCCAATACGCTCGAGATTCTATATGCGTTGGTATAATTACGGAAGGATGCAGATAGTACGACAATTCAAGGGCCGTTGCATGCATAATGCAAGTATGAAACCGCGCCTCGAGAATTTTTCGGCAGGTGCCACCTCAATGCGGAGGAGAGAAATGCTCTATTTATAAGTTTGAATTCGATACTACAGATTTACACATTTCAAAGTTTCACGTCATTGCAATTGATGAGAGAGGTCGATTTAGAGAAGGTGTTTCATTGAGTAGAAAGAACCATTTATGCCAAATGTCTACTAGAAAAGTTCTGGAGTATTGTCACCATCTCGCTATCTAAAGTGCCTGGGTCTTGCTGCTGCTTCAAAAGTCCACCAATACATTAAAGTTCGAATACAAGAATAAGCGCCATGCCAAATTTCCATCCACCCCAAGCCAATGTCGAAAAGTTGAAAGTGATGTTTGAGTGAAGCATGTCGATGGAACAATTGATGATTCCTGGTACAATCCGAGTCGTATATTCATCGTTGCGTTGATTGTTGCTTTGATTCTCGATGGAGTTTTTGGCTGAGTTTTTGATTGAGGTTTTTTTAAGGTCTTTTTGAGGTCTTTTGTTTGGAGAGTTGAGGTCTTCATTGAGGAGTTTGTTTGAAGGGTTTATTGATCTTTTGACCATTGTGTTGGCCATTCGATTGAATTGAATTTCAGTTGAGATTTGTAAGGGATAAACTGTGAACTTCTTTCCGTGAACGAATGTACCGACATGCTAAACAGGAGGTCCTCCGAGTGAATTTTCAATCATCCTATCGAATCCATCCACCAAATTCATCCACAAAGCCTATCTACCCAAGCAGCAAAGCCAACCTAGCAAGCAGCAAACCCACCTAAGTAAGCAACGCCACCATCTTCGTAGCTAACCCGATCAAGACACGGACCTACTAGAACCAGCGTAGCATGAGGACGTTTCACCCATCATCCTGTCCAAGTGAGGAAAACTATCCATCCGTGAAAGCCCTTCAAAACAATCATGTAAGCCCTCTCTAACAGCTCAGAACAAACAGGCGGTGCAGCACCGACAAGGCCCGAAGGCCCCGAAAGCACTGTCCTACCAGATGCCCAATCACCGCTGGCTCGGTAAAACGAAAGGCATCACGTCCCACCCACGACCCCGGCGCGACGTAACGAGCTCCGAAGAACAAGCTACCCGAACCCAAGGTATCACTGGACAGTAAGATCAACCAGTCTAGAAACCTGCTTCAGACCGAAGTCGTCCACAAGCCCCCTCAATACTTTGCCACTGGCTATCTCACTACTGCCTCAGCATCAACTAGCGCGATATCGAAGAAACTCTAGAAGCCTCTTCAAGGAACCCCGAAGGGATCCAATCAGAAGACCTCACACTACTCCAGTCGAGAAAACCGCGGAGAAGCTCGGTGAGCTACCCGAAGGCAACTCGTTGAGCGACTCGTTGGAGTCTCAGTCGGTGCAGTAAAAGGAACATTCCAAGGCCGCAAAGAAGCCCGTTGAGTTACCCGAAGGCGACCCATTGGACGACTCTGGACCTCATCATGAACCTTACCTGAGAAACTTCAGTCCCAGCACAGAGAAATATCGTCAAGGATCCAAAGGAAGCCTATCATAATATTCCTACCAATCCACTCGAGAAAACCGCAGAGAAACTCAAAAGCTACCCGAAGGCGGCTAATTGAGCGACTCATTGGAATCTCACTCGAATTGGTAAGAGGATATTCCTACCGCTCCACTCGAGAAAACCGCAGAGAAGCTCAAAAGCTACCCGAAGGCAGCTAATTGAACGACTCATTGGAATCTCACTCGGATTGGTATGGGTATATTCCTACCGCCCCACTCGAGAAAACCGCAGAGAAGATCAAAAGCTACCCGAAGGTGGCTAATTGAACGACTCATTGGATTCCCACTCGGATTGGTAAGAAGACCCAAGAGAACTCGCAGAGAAGTCCTGTGAGCCACCCCAAGGCGACTCGTTGGACGACTCGTTGAGCCCACTGGAAAACCTCATCTGAAACCTTCGTCTAACCGGAAGACCGAACAACAGGTCAACGCAAGTTCACCATCCCCGCCTCAGCATCACCGAAGTGACCGAACAACGGATCATTGGATCTCTCCCGAGCCTAGGACCGGCACCTCTTTTCGCCAGCCGACAACCTCAAGAGGAACCTATCAGAGCCTCCCGAAGGAGTCTCAACAAGGCCCTCAAACGAGGTCGACAACTTTTGAAAATCGATAACCAATCTTTCGACCATGGAAGTTAGCCGCAAGAATCTTCCACCAGGCAAACGTCCCTACAAACAGTACCCTCCATCAGGCATCGCTGCTGCAGTTCGGCCCACAAGGCAGGTCGGAACGAAAGAAGACAAAGAAACGGCTACTCCGGTACGACACAGGTCGTTCACCATCAATGCAGTAACAAGTCCCGCCATCTTCCAAACCTAGCACTGGACTTAACCCCATGAGGTGTCTCCACACTCAGGCAGTAGTACAGACTAAGAATATGGACAACGAAAAATGCCATAAGAACCACGTCGTCAAAGCTCGTTGCTTCTTAACAGGACGGGCATTGCCTCAGCGCCGACACAACTCCGCCCGTTGATTGGCCGACCAACAATAACCCTAATTTCGCCTCAGTGCCCGAGGGTTGAACGACGAAACCCCTGAGTGAACCGAGGAGAAGTCTCAGCACGTCTACTTATCAGCCCTCAGGGGCTGGTAGACGCCGAACAGCTTTTCCCCAAGCCCCCACGCAGAACAGTGTTGCAAGACTTTAACCCACGCCATGCCCACTACCTTCGGCTAGAGTTACCAGGTGAAAATGACTGAACTTGAAGGATAGGTTTCTCCCAAAGAACGGGAAGAGCTGTTGAGTCCGTGCTTTAGACTCATGACGTGATTCACTAGCAAAGACTTACGCAGCGCAACGGAGTAGGTAAACCTGAGAATGTTGCCTTCGGAATTCTCCTCATGCAGACAACACTATACCCACAGCACTCCGTTACTCCGAGAACTAAGTAGGTTGAGATTTCTGCAACCAATATCCAAGATTGCATGATCCGACTAAACAGCAAGGGCTCTCAAAAGACGTGCACAGCTATCAAGAACTAAATCTAATCCCATGAGGTGTCTCCACACTCAGGCAGTGACCAGCTCAAGAAAGTGTTGGATAAGCGACATCTCCTTCACCAAGCAAAACCTTGTTATTCACCTTACTTACGTATGTTCTGGGTAGCTTTGCAAATCGTTTCACACGCCATCAACAGCTCTTGCAAACAGTTTGAATGAGTTTCGCGTTACGCTTTGTCTCGATGACTCGACGCATTGCTAGACTCCTGCCTGCACTAACTGAATATTAATGGAGTATCAATGACTAGCTTCTCGGTCAGGAAGAAATCTTGGCATAAATTCTATTCGGCAAGCTGAACCCCCAAAGAAGTAAAGCGCCTCATAGCCCTTTCGGGTTATGAGTCCTACTAGAACCATCTGCTTTCATTCACTAGTACCCCGCAAGCCGCACCTCTGGGATGTAAGGGCTCCCCACAAAAGCATCTGCGCTAGCATCTGCAATCATAGGTCAGGCTAGGACCTCTATGACCGGCGACAATATCGCAGCAGCCACTTTGAGGTCTTCCTTTCTCCACAAGTCACATCACTACCATTATCAGCCCGTACAAATGATCAAAGTTCTATAAGGTACTGCCGAGCGTCATCACATACGATAAAAGTGAATTTATCGTACACTCAGCGAGCCAGTGCCAGTAGTTCTATGATCAAATGCGATGAACGTGGATCACGCTATTGTATTCGAATGGAGCTATGTAAATTGGAGTATGAGACTGAATGAGAATTGAAGCCCGTAGAAAGTTTGAGTGTAAGAGTTGAAGAACTGTTACCCTTGCGCCTATGATGTTTTGAGGGGTGTCGCAATTAAGGAACCACGCTTGCAAATATCAATAGGTCGCGGGTATCAACCAAGATACAGTATCCCCCAGAGCCCACGTGATCAAGCTCACAACGCACGATACTTCTTAGAATTAGAGATCAAGAAATTAAGTTCCGAAGAACAAAAAGTCATAGCCGACACCCACAAGGATCTCCATTTCATAGAAGTAAAGTGCTCGTGTTGCAAGCAAATCTGAACCATCGGTTCGTAAAGCCAGCAGCCCACAACAGATCTTCAACTCTCACAAGCTCACGATCAAGGGGCAACAAAGAGACAGACAGAATCACAAACCTCAAAACATTGGCCGAGCCATTACCAGCAAGCCTCAACACAGACTTGCGTATTAGGTGAAATGAATATCGATATAGCTTTCTAGGACAAAGTCCTGTCCAGCGAACATCTTCTTGCATTTCTCACTACAGGTTAAACTTATGTGGTGAGACACAGCTTTCTGTAATGATGAGATTGGGAACTTGTGGCTGTACGGTTTACTTGCATCACGATAAATCGTAATACAATTGTACTGGAAGCGTTCGTAGAACAGAAGTTCTTTGAAACACGCAAGATCTTGAGCTCAACTGAATAAACACGTCAATGCATTCGGCAAGCTGGATTTACCATACAACAGGATCCCCACCGAATGTGAAACTTTGAAAGGCTTGAGGTATTAGCATCGTTCTTTTTTATCATATAGAATTGGAAGGAAGGAGAAAGAATATTGAGCAACGTACCATTAATGTACTGGGAGCAACTGTACGCTGCTCCCAAGATAGGCGTATCCTTCAAGTTCAACAAGTTCATACATACTGGATATCCAACAACCCAGTAGTTGACACAAAATGAGCCTCCGCCGCCGATAGAACCTACTCGCGTCCCAAAATGCCAACCCCCTCTCACACCACCGAAATGAATGACTAGCACATCAGAAATAGCAACCTCTGTTGGACATTCAGATAGGCTACTTAGCCACTCTAGCTACAGGCCCCAGTAGCCGTTGTCTCGAAAGGGTTTGCTATCTAGATGGCGCGTGCCACTCAGCACATTACCACCACGAACACACATAACATAGAAAAGAAAAAGGAAACTGAGGACAAAGGAAATAAGAACGATTGTGAAGAAGATTGTTTGTCGAAGAATATTGATGTCGAAAAGGGCTATTTTTGAAGTTCGTCCTTGGAGGTGATTGTTGCTAGAAAGAGAGGTGGACGGCGAAAGGCTTTTGATTGAGTGAAAATGACTTGAGCCCTATGCAAATGAGGTGCAGCATTGAAAGTTGTAGTAAAAAGTATAATGTTGGTGGAGTATTCAGGGATTCGAGGAAATAATCGCGTTGAGAGTTGAAACTTGAAGTGAAGAGTTGTGAGAAACGTTGAGAGTTCAAACTTGAAGTGAACGATTGTGAGAGGTACGATATTGAAAACGGGGTTGGTTGGTTGAAGTAGTAGGAGAAGAAGAAGTGATGTTGAAGACTGAATTGTAGAATTCGAAAAGTATGATTTGAGAGTCGCATTAAACATTCGTGAGAGGTATTGGAAAGATGTAGTCAGAAGTGCTTTTGAAAGACAACATATCTCATTTTAGGAATGTATCGAAGCTCGCAGTGGGTACGAATCGTGTGTAGGAGTGGAGGAATATTGAAAAGACAAAGAGTTGATCGTTTCTGGAGGAAATCATCTTGTTGTTTTGGATTGAAGTATTGTTAAAGAAGCAAGTCTTTTGAGCAACTATAAGAACGGGGCTGCGGGCCAGAAGTCAGTCATTGTATGAAGAGAAAAAAACAAGTGTTGAGATTTGGAGGATCACAAGAAGTAGCATACGTGCTTGATAGAGAAGAGATACAAATCGTGATGAAAGAATCAATTGTATTCCGCACAAGAAGTTATGTGATAAATTGAAGGATTTGTTAAAGAAGCTTGGTCGAGAATGCATCAGCACAGGGCTGCGCGACGAAGTCAGTAAAGAGCACGAAAACGATCTAGGGTTTGCAGTACCATTAGGAACATGTAAAGATGACACCAAAGCTATTGTATCTTGACAGATTGAACATTCGATTGAATTTCGACAGAAGAATGCTGGTGGTAGAGTGGCGGATTGAAGTGTTGGTAAAGAGCGTCGCTGGAGCTGATATAAAACGCAACTATGTGATCTTGAGAAAGTCAGCAACTAAATTGAAATTTGATTGCGGTAAGTCTCACATAGCAGTTCAAAGTACATTGAAGTGACGGAGTTTTTGATGGAGGAGCGTTGCTTGGGATACTGTTGATGGATAGAGAGAGAAATTGAAGGCTCGAAGGAGTTGAAAGCTAACGCGACGAGCCACTGATTGCTGCCCGCCTCACTATTTTGAATCCAAATATAGTGGCAATAGGGAATCAAGAGTTGAGGAACAGTTGATGGTGTTGTTATATGACAAGATTGAGTTGAGTTAAATCTTGAAGTTGTTATGATGGTTTTGAGGATTTCAATTTTGAGAGAGAAGAGGAGGAGGTTGGGATGTGAAAGTCCAGAAGCTAGGACAGAACTCGGAACTTCTAGTAATTCCCGCAAATCTGCGCTAAGCATGGTTAAGCATGGTTAAGCAATTTGATTGCCGCAAGAGTGAATTATTAACTGCCATTCTATTACTCATCGGAGAGGGGTAACCTTATGACTTCGTAGACTTTGGTCCAGGCACACCAATTGAATTCTATTCGGCATAAGGATCTGTATCTGAAGGCCGAGGTGAGAAACAAGCCAGATTCTGGCTAAGATAATGCTACCTATACAGGTGAATATCACTAGAGTATAGGGTTGAGCATTGATATGGGAAAGAAGAGAGTAAAGAGAGTAAAAGTGAAGTCCAGGCCATTATCACGTTCTCAAACTTTAACAATAGAGATAGAAATAAATTAAAAACCTTTTGTATTCAACCTTTTTATATGACTGTCAATATTAGTTGTAGTCATTCGATGTTGTCATCCAAAAACGCCGCGAAATTCCATCTGTTTTTTTCGTTTCCACTGTACCTCCGCGTTATCTCATCGCCGCCCCATCACTCTTGCCTCTTTCAGCCCCATTGTAAAAAATATCAACAAAACAGAACCAAGTAACACAATAACTTCAACCAATGTAGTAACATGAGATAAAAGACGCTTCATCTTGATTAGCAAAATGGAAAAACTGTGAGCCGGCCCACGGGATCCCCCGGCCGGATATTTTTCTCGAATACGTACGTAGGGTGACCATTCTATTCACCACCATGGTATCAGACTACAAACGCCGCTGTAATCTAGGCGAAAATCTCTACCTAGGGGAGGGTTATAGACAATTTTCTTGAGTGAATTATAACTTCTTCGCCCATGTTCTCCATCACATCAAGAAATCACAAGTACAAAAACATTAAACTAGTATGCGATGACTGTCCTAATCATCTAATGATGGGAAGTTGCAGAAACTATACAAAAGATTCAAGCTCACAATCTGCAGCAAATTCAAGGCTTTATAATACCATATGCTAGTTCATCATCGACAGTAACCCCCATGCATGATTGCGATGACTTTTACGGTGATATACTAGAAAAAATGGTGTCAGATTGTTTCCAGTCAAGCAGTTTTCAAAGATGAGAATGATTAACTCAAATCAGATGAATAAGTAGAGCGTCAAAAGTACATCTGAAGCATATGAGACTTCGAGTAATCGCATCCTTACTCGACAGGCAAAAGACGCGTGATACTAATTATTATACTGGTAAGCCTTGGAAGAGTCCGGTGAATACTGTGCGGCTAAAACCAAAACAATGAGGAGAACTGGGCCGAGGCATACGCCAACCTTGGGATAACTATACTCCGTCCGTGGGAATGAATGTATGTTGGAACCTAGTGGCGCAAAGTGAATCTGTTTTTGAGAGCAAACACTGGTTTCTCAGTAGATTCCAAGAGTTTTACGATGGGCCATGACGAAATGCCTTCGTATGGAAGTACTATTCGCAAGTCCTTGCTTGAGTATAGCTGCTCCTACGCACACGTCGCCAATTTCTCGAGTGTCACGACTGGTCCATCACCAAACAGCTCGTATCCACGGAGAAAGTACAATCAACGAAAGGCATAGGGAGAAAACCAAGCTTTAACATCAAGCATAACATGATAGTTGGTATTTCAGTCAACATTCGAATACGGAAGTGTCATTTCACGACTTGTTCCGTTTGTTCATTGATGATGTGTAACAGGTGAGGTTGAAATCATTGATGACAAAGCATCAACCACCAAACTCCATTCGGACAGTGGGGCAATATAGCCCCCTGAAAAGACACGAAGACCCACATCTCAAACCGTACAGCCGACAGCCGACAGCTGGTGGTACAAAGCCGCGATATACAATCTTCGGATGCAAATCCGAGTCCGATAATAAATGTATCCTACATATCAAGAGTTGCAGTAGAATACACATCCCATATTTTATTCTGAGGCTCGCGCCAGTACGCGTGCCTTTCTTTACTGGTCTAACATAGCCGCGGTACCCAAAAGGATATGCTTACCTCCCTTTCAAAGTTTCTTGGGTTATGAGAGACAGCTTGGATGCCCAGACCCAGGCTTTATCCAAAGATTTTATTCATTCATGTGACGGAGCTGTCTACCTTGTCACGTGTCGAAATTACCAAGAACCGGGGTATCCGGGGTATCCGGGGAGTCTGGGAAATCTGGGGTAATTAGCTCATTTGGTTATGTCATCACTGTATTTGGAAATCTTTCTGTTGTGTGGCATCATTGCTTCCAGTATGTTTGCTACTTCTTAGTCGGTTAGCTTACCCCCTTTGACTTGAAGTTCGGTTACCACAAAAAATTTCTATTCTGTGATTTTGCGATGGGCCCAAATTCTCCTTTGCTACGCCATGGCATCTGTTATTCCTCTCCTCAACATTCGCAGGATTATTCTAAACTCACAAAGTAACCTGGGACAATCATGATCTTGAGTAGCGTTTCCTTGTGAGCTCGCTTTCCAGAGGTAAAATTGAGATAGTTAGATTTAGTTCGGCATTCTTCGCTTTACTTCTAATCTTCTGAGCGTTGTCGAAATGGGAATCCATCAAAGTAAGACCCAATTGAGTGGTACAACAATAATCAGCCTAAAAATTAACACTGCTTGATGGAGATCTGCAATTGAAGTAGCAATCTCCTGATGTCACAGGAGGAAAGCTCCATATGTATCCTTTGGGTCACGAGACGCTGATGACTATAACAACCTATCACAACTGCTTACGAACTACAACCACAGGAGAAAATTTCCATTGGCTTAGTAGCCAATCCCAACTAAAAGAAAAGCACTCAAAGTGCAGAAGTTAAAAAGCACAAGAAATTAACCAATGAAAGATGGAGCCAACAGCCCTGCTACTCTAGCTCCCGCATCTAGCTCACCCACAATCCTAATTTCCCATGCAAAACTCCAAAAAATTAGCCTTCTGACTTTTCTTCTTCATCTGAAAACATCACACGAACCCAGATCTCAAATATCAACCTCTCAATAACTTCCCTCACAAACGGTATCCTCGTTCTTGATTCGAAGATATCTCGGAAGTTTCAGCTCCACCAAACAATCCGAGGAGAGATTTCCTAGCCACAATTTCATAATCTGGAGCGGGAAATACCCCTTTCACCAAGATTTGAATCCAGATAAAACATCTACGAACCAATACTTGCAAGCACATCCAACAAGCCTCTATCAAAACCCAACCACAACACCATACTCAACGAGCTTTCGCCCGACACCCAAAATGGCCAAGTCACTCCTCGGTCTCGTCATCGCCTTCATCCCTATCTACCTGATTCTGCTCGTCATAATCTCCAGTTGCATCTACAATCGCATCCGCTGTTCCGCCGACGCACCTGATATCGAGGCTTCCTCCTCGGATTCTGACAGAAAGGAGCCTGAGAAAAAAACTGTGAACGTCAATAGCGATACTCAGACATGCACGTGCATGGCCTACTCGGATATCGATCGACAGCCCACCTCCGAAGTACACTTTGTCGATGACATATACTGGGTTTCTCTCTCTTACAATTGTAACGTTCATGGGAAACCTGAGGGTGGATTCATGATTCCTGCGCGAGTAGTGATTGCCAGTCAACGGGTTTAACAAACTATTTTTTACACGCCGTTTCTCCGGGCATACGTGGGTATGATTCAAGTTATTGGATGTCACGGCATATGAAAGAGTGATCCGTGACACTCTACTATGCACAAACTTTTGCTTCTTGAGAAAAAACAGAAAGAAAAAAAAAACTTGGGTCCGAATGAGAGAATGTAAAGTGATGATTTCATTTCAAAGGACTTCTAGTAGGCAAACCATGAAAGACACCACACGAGCCGCAGCCAACAAAAACGAACGAATAACTCCAGCGCACGCACCAAGCAATAAGTCAGAAACCCTTCGCAAGATCCACGCCCATCATGTATCTGCGCTCTTCAACCTTAACTCCGATCCGGCACTACCTATCCCGATCAACCTCAGAAGCCATATATTTCTACTTCTTCTGCTTCCCCTTCTTGTCTTTGGAGCTCTTGTCCTTGGAGCTCTTGTCCTTGGAGCTCTTGTCCTTGGAGCTCTTGTCCTTGGAGCTCTTCTTGTCCTTCGAGCTCTTATGCTCATCTTTCTGCTCTTGGGAACCACCCCTACCACCAGGCTGAACACCAGGACTAATA
The DNA here is from genome assembly GCA_002162555.1 of Monilinia aucupariae. Taxonomy (NCBI): domain Eukaryota; kingdom Fungi; phylum Ascomycota; class Leotiomycetes; order Helotiales; family Sclerotiniaceae; genus Monilinia; species Monilinia aucupariae. The sequence continues at coordinate 123,162 of NGKF01000048.1, read as the reverse complement.
TATGTGGAGGGGGACCCCCCAGCATATACCTGCGGAGCCGGCACATAATAATTCGGCCCATAAGTCTCCTGCGCCTTTTTAAGCTGCGTATCGGTCACAGTAGGCGTTTTCACCAAGTTCTCATATGGATTCTTCCAAGTTGTGGTGGCGGCGGGATTATCTGGACGAAAGTAAAAGAAGGCTTTTGCCTTGTCGTCGTACGCGCAATCCCATCCCGCGTTGGTAGCTGTGAAGGAAATGTCCGTGGCGTTTGCGGGCGCTGGCTTGTTATAACCAAGTGGTCTGACAGGAGGGAGGTTCCTGTCAACTTTCGGGATGGTGTGACCTTTTGCATCGTACGATACCGCGTTTGCCGGCTGTCCAGGGGTGTTTGTGGTTCCCGCGCTGTAGTTCCGAGCTAGCCCTTGCCCTTCCTCGAGTTGGGGGAGAGTTTGGTACATCGAAGTATCATATTCAGCTTGCACGGGAGGCTGTGGTGCGTCTTCATCGTTGGAACTCATGGCGTCGAGGTATGATGGATGGTCTTGTATGTTGGATGATTTGAGTGCTGAGATGGTAGAAAATAAGTACGGGCATGCTTGCCCAGGAATCTTTTGACTTACGAGGTTTTTGTAAATCAATTTTGTGTATGTGATGTATATGTGTTTCCGTATGCGTATGTGTATTCGTATGTATAAAGTCCACAAGTTGCTTCAGTTCCCTGAGAGTAAAGAAAAAAAGAAACTTTCAAAAGCCTGGACAAGGCCCCCTCTTTATGCATTTTCGAGCTCCCCAAATGCAGCTCAAAGACTCACATAAAAAGAATTATAAACATACAATGTAGCATTTTCTATGACTCAAGAAAATCATGAATCGAACATGACTATTTAACCCTCATAAACCTGACCGATCACAGGAACCCTGCTCAAACACATACATAGAGTAAGTACGTCAAGGTATGAATATGAGTAGAAAGATGGATTTTTTACAGTTCACAGTCATCACTTTGAAGACTTGTCTTCTATCAGTATCCATCTACTCGAGTATATGATGCGTTTACGAAGTGAATTATCATAGCATCTAGTTCAGATTTATTATGGGAACGATGAATGGACATATATGTTTCACAATTCAACAGTGTAATCATTACCAAAGAACCCTTCTTCTACTCGACTACTGTTACTATAATCAACCTACCCTCCCAAGTTCCAACATCCAACATCTACCATCTACCAATATCTCCATCCACCCAAGCCCAACTCACCAACACCACACCCAAGCCAATCCCATCAAAACTCACATTCACAAGAAGTAAAACAAGCCAGCAATGAGCAGAACATTACTCGAGTACACACGAGTAAAATCCACAGCACAAGCATCAAGCCCCCTAATCCCAATCTCAACCCAACCCATCACATCACATATGAACCCCCCACCCTCCAAATTCCCAAAGGATTTCCAAATTTCCATCAAATACCCTTCTTTTAAATCTATCCATGGCTCGTACTCGTACTCGTACTCGCAAAAGTAAGAAAGAAAGAAAGAAACATCGACTCGAGTAAATGTCAAACCATACAAAGAAGAAAATGAAGAATCGAACTGGGAGGATTTCCTTCGAGTTATTTTTGAACATTAGATGGATTCTTTCAGTGGTTTCTATCTACGGTTTCTATTTACGATTTCTCCCCTTTCAACATTTAAGCGAATCCCTTTCTTTCTTTCTTTCTCTAACATTACTCATACATATACATCCATCCATCCACCCATCAACAACCCATTTACATCCCTCTACATCCTTTCCACCATTAAATACCCACCTAACCACCCCCTCTCTTACCCGCCTCTTAAAAAACCCCAAAAAACCCAATCCAATCCAATCCAATCCAATCCTCCCTCATACACTCCAATAAAAACATACCCAAACCGTACTCATACCCAAATCATATTGAAAGAAACGAATCATCATATCAATCACACCATGCGATTGATTGATTTTGATCATACGAGTAGAGTACAAGATTCTTGATCATTTGGAATTTATTTTCATTTCATTTCATCTTCCTCCAAGTCCCTCGGATAAGGCGCCGCTCTCGATACTCCACTCCACTTCATCTTTCTATACCTTACTACCTACCTTCTCTTCTCTCTCTTGCTTTATCACATACCCCACCAAGTCTCTACCATATAGTGTACATACTAGCCAGATCCCCTCTTCCCTCTTCTCTCTTCCCCCACGCCTTCACCTCCTCTCCCTCTCATAAGCACCTCTCAATACACCCCAGCAACATCCCATCCCATTCCATCCCATTCCATCCCAACCCATTCCTCCTCCCAATAGACCAATAAACAATAAAAACTACCTTCTCACGAAGAAGTAAAATGAAAAGAGTAATCTACGTAAGCACACGCACTCTCGGGTATTTTGCTTGTAAACTCAAAAAGCGTAGAAAAAAGCTATCAAAAATAAAAAGCAAGGCAAACCAAAAAAAAAAGGCAAACGTATAGCAAAGTTACTTCCGGAATTTTGCAATTCATTCTCATCAATCTTTCCGGTCCATCAAGCAAAACCACAGATATCATATCCCAACATCTCAAAAGCCAGCCCAGAAATACCCATCTATTTTCCCTCAGCACTAACAGTAGACTTCTTTCCCCAGCCCCAGAACCCTCCTCCAGTTGCTGGTGCTGGTGCAGGAGTGACAGGTACACTCGCTGGTGCAATTGGTGCTTCCACTTTCAGCATTGTACTCTTTGTAGGATTTGCCGTCATCGACCTTTCAAGACTAAGATTCGATTTATGTCCAAACGCGGTTGGCATCTCAGTATTTTGTAATCCAGCCAGAATCTTCTTCAAGCTTTCCATTTTCAATTTGGCTTCCTCTGCTTCTTGTTTGGCAATGGCTTCGGCAGTTTTTGCCTGTACGAGCTCAAACACCAGTGCATCGGCATCTGCTTCGGGCTTGGAAGAAAACTGCATTTCCGAAGATACAGATGCGCGAGGAGTATCATTCTCTCTAAAATTTGGTGGAGGAGAAATAAGGCTTGAAGATCGTTTGTTATAAGTCGTGACCACGGAGCGTTGGGAATTTGAGCGAACAAGCTTGAGCTCTCGAAGGCCTCCCGAGGGTGCACCCTTGACAGCCCATTCTACTTCATGATCCCTAATGCCTTCTGAAGTCGACTGAGCACTCTTTCTTGAATTTCGCAAATCGTAAACCTGCTTCTCCAGCCTTTGTCTATCTTGATGTGAATTTCGAACATGAGCTTGTGTTTCTCGGATCTGATCTCGCAAGTTGCTGATTTCTTGATCCTGTTCAGCAATGCGCCTGATGAATTCCTGTGTTCTCGACGTCTCAATCATAAGCTGTTCTTTCGATCGATCAAGCTCATCCCGAAGTTGAGATCGTGTCAGCAACATAGAAGATCTCCGCTTTCCAATGGGACTTTGGAAACGATCTTCGACGACATCGAGCAGGCTGGAAAGGTCGTCGGTATTGATCGGGGGAGTTGAGACTTCTGTCATCTCCGAATCATCAACAGTATCGGATGCTGTAGGGTTCTCGCCCGCGGCGAATTCGGACAAATTCACCTCCTGAGAACCCACCCTTATTCCTTTGACGGTTTCAATGCTGATGTCACTTTCCGAACTCTCGAGACTCGTCTCTGCGCCGTTCTTCCTCCTCAATCCATTGAGCAATGACAGCACGGCAGTCCTATCCTCCTCGCGCTCTTCTCTCTCCCTTTGTAATTGTGTAGCGAGGATCGCATGATCGCGCTGCATCTCACTGAGAGCCATCAAGAGATCTTCAATCTGACTGTGCAAATTCTTGTCTGTGCTAGCTGGGACTTTTGATCCACTGACACTAACAAAAGACTGGGCCCGTATTGAGGCGCCATCAGTGATTGCTGAATCTCGAGAAACGCTGGTCGCATCCGTTGAAGAACTGAGCATACTGTCTGATCCACTGCCCTCCATCGAATTCAATGTAGAAGCCAAGCTTTGCTTTGAGGGTGATCTTCTCAAGAAACTAACAGGACGTGATGGAGCGCTAAGCCCTGGGCTGGGCGTAAGATTGGCTGATCTTGTGGATGAATTCGAGCCAGCCCACAATCGCCCGAGGAAACGTGAGGCTGCTGAGCCCACATCAGAAGGGATCGCAGTATCCACGATCTGAGACTCCCTATACCCCGCCCCTAAAGTCTGAAGGCTTTCGTGCGTGACAATCCCGGTCAAGCCAACGAAATCGTTGACAAATTCATCTGCGTTGTAATGATAGACATCCCACAAACCTCTGGAGAGAAGTAATTGCATCACATCCTCGAACTCGGTACAAGACAAAATTTTCGCTTCATTCTTCCTCATCAACGAGAGCGCGACTCGCATAATCGTCTCTGAAGCACCCTCGGCAAAGATGACATCGTAGATTCGGAAAAGCATGGGTAGAGGACAAGTGACCGCGAAGAAAGACAAGAACCACTGGGAGACGTATGCAGGCTCGACTTGCAATACGTCCAAATGATTTGACAGCGCTGGCAGGTGTAGCTTTAACAATTCTCGGAATTGGTGTATTCGAACGTGAAGACCTGAGAGGTCAGGAAGGAAGCAGCTTCGCAGGTCATAATGTTCCATGAGTCTGCATATCATTAGCGAGTGCCAGACGAGACGGCAAATCAGCAACATACCGTACGAGGACACAAAAGGCTTGTTTGTCACCCATGTGCATCAATAAAGGACCCACGAGAAAGCCCAAGCCTTGACAGTATCCAATCTTATGATCGTATAAGCTAAAGCATTTCAGAACTCTTCCCAGCATACGCTGTCCATCTCCCTCTGGATCACGGAACATCTCCACACCCGGAAAGCTTCGTCCCAAATCCTTTCCAATAATCCCCTCATATGGACTTGACTCGCCACACAATCTATCAAACTGCTCCTCCAAGAGTCTATCTCTAGCCCCAGACATACTCTGCCATACGACGCCTCGCAACGGTGGAGGGATGCCACTTCTGATCTTCTTCGACAGCAACGTAGGGAGATACTGAGCCGTCCTTGGGTAATCTTGTACAAGTGCGGCGTAGAACTCGAGGTCGGTCATGGGAGGTGGAGGGTTCACCGAGTATCGAAGGGCTGAAGGTGTAGGGCCATTGACCAATTTCTTCAGATGCTGTATGGATGGTGGTCTGGAGTGAGCTCTAGGTCGTTGTTTCTCCACCTTTGGAACCTGTGCAATGCCGGCCTTGGGATTCGAGGCTATCGCATTGTTTTCTTGTTCAAGCCTGGCTAGCAGTAGAGCCGTGGACTGCAACTCGTCAGCAATGGGAGTCTGCAGGTGTCGTTCATGGACAACTTACATCATCAGAATCCTGGCTCCTCGGTTGTTGCTCCTCAGTCTTCTCCAGCTCCTCCCAATTGACCTCCTCCACCGACGCGTCCGAGCTATCGCTACCCCTCCTCGAGCCATTGTGTTCTGATTCTGCTGATTCCGAACCTGTAGGCGTGGGCACCTCATTGCCATTCGGATCCACCATGGTGATTCTCGGCGAGTCTTCTTGTGTGCCAGTTCTTCCCGTTCCCTTCCCGGTTACATCCATGCTACTCATTATCGTCGGCCCGTTGCCCGTGGGGGTATTTGCCTCCTCGCTCGCCTCCCATTCCTCATTTATGCTAACATTATCGGAATATCTCTTCGTGTCGAGGGTCAAATGGGGGGGTGGTTCGGATAGTCGCACGGTAACCATAGAATCATGTTGCATAGCTTGGCCCTCCAATTGAGCTCCACCCCCAACGTGAGCTCGTTCCAAGTTGATCATTTCTGAATGGAACGATGAATGTCGCTGTGTTGAAGGAAGAGAAAAACGATCAGAATGTCAATCAAGGCACCCCAACCTCTGTTTAAAGATTGATTCACTCAACAGAGAACAGCCAATCAAAGGACCAATAAATAACCTTTGCCCTTTCCTTTCCTCTTTTTTTTTTCCCTTTCCTGTCCTGTCCTGTCTTATCCTTTCCTTTCCTTTCCTTTCCTTTCCTACCCTATCCTTTCCTTTCCTCCTTTCCTTTCCCAAACACACCAAACGACCGCTTGCCAATAGCCCAAGGCGAATAAATTCTCCCACAAGGTTCCGAGTGCATGCGACGATATGTAACCAAGCCAATCAAATTGGACGTAACCCGATAAGCCAAAAAATGATTTGTTATGATGTTTGGATGGTGGTATGGTTGGATGGATCCAATGTTTACAAGCTGTCACACCTGGTGAAATTGACGCGCTCGGAGATCGGATGTTTCAATACCTGTAAAACGTGTGTGGGTTGGTTGTACATATGCGATGCTTATTAGGCGTGAGGATGCTTGCGTAACCCTTATGAGGCCTGGTTATCGTGAGGGTCGTGAGAAAAAGAGGAGATATGCAGCGGTTGGAGAGGGAAAAAGGGGTGGATGGGAGGGTGAGGGAGGAGAGGAGAGAAGTGAGGGAGGAGAGGAGGGAAGTGAGGGAGGAGAGGAGAGAAGTGAGGGAGGAGAGGAGAGGAGAGAAGTGAGGAAGGGGAGAGGAGGGCCGTGAGAGAGTAAGATAAATGCGTACAGTATTCGAGCGTTACTTCATCGATACCAAGATAAACAAGATAAATAACATTCATACGGTGTTTTGGGATGTTCGGACTCCACTTCCAACGGATCCGTATGATATGTGATATGATCAACGAAGGATGAAGGAAGAGAAGAAGGAAGCAGCGCCACGGTAGTGAGATGAGACGGCGGTGAGAGACTCTGTTCACGCTGGGAGGAATTGAAGGTTGATGGAGAAGAGCAAAAGGTTCACGACTGGTGGACTCAACCACAATCAGAGGTCATAAAATCCAATCATCCATTTTACGAAGCTAATAACTCAGGATTTACTGGGAGCGGGACAGCCAATCAAAGGGCTCTCACATTCCACGGAAATAGAGTGATCGCCCAAAGGGGAAAGGTCGAGAGGGGAAAACAAGCATCAGAGAGATGAATGTTCTAATTTCAGGGGCAATGACCCAAAGAATAATCGGATATTCCCATCGTCAACATGAGACGGAACCCGTCGTCGAGACTGCGAATGCTAATGCTGACATGGACCACGATGAAACGGGATATCATTGATGAAACCTTCCTTATGAATTACTACTACTATATATATCGCAACGCTCAATCTCAAGACACGTCCAAAGCCAAGCACTCTAAATCATCATAACAATAACCTCTCATAGGAGTCTCTTTATCACATCAGATCAGATCAATCCACACACACATACACACACATATCAACCAACCAACCAACATACATTCCCGATTACACAATATAAGTACGAGTAGAGTACTCGAGTAAATCAATCAATGCTATACTCATACTACTCGAGTACTCATCCAAATCCATCCATCCATCCATCCATCCATCCATCTCTACATATCAGCCCACCAGAGTCAAGATGTATCAAACATGAGATGAGATGGATCATGTGAGATACTCGTAGGTGCTGATCACGAAAAGAGGGGACTGTCACGTCAAACCATTGAAATCTGAAAAGCGTGGGAAGGCAATATTGATCACCACTTGTCAAACCAACCACTTTTCAAGCAAAGATGTTCATTCAACACTTCACAACCCTTTTTGGGGGGAAGGGGGAGGCGGGGAAATCAGAATATGTATTTCATAATTGAATATCCATCACATACTACATACTATACGCATACAGATTGTCTCTTTAAAAGAAATGTAGTGAGAACAGACCCCGCTCACCTCCGCAAAATCCCTTGAAGTCTATACACTTCACCGTTTGAAAAACTGATATCCTAATGTCAAGAGTCAAGAGACTATTACGCATACCAGCCTTTCCTAGAAGACTAAATCAAATCGAGTAGTGAGCATCCCACCATCAACGCCGAAACATAAAAAATGTATCATCCATTTATTCGCTGAATTCATCCTCGCTTTCATCATCTTCCACCAAAGCAGACTCATCAACATCATCAACGTCATCATCATCCGAGTCATCCGAGTCAATGGTATAAACCGGTTTCTTGGGTTTGGCAGTAGCAGCAGCTCTTGCTGGACGACCACGACCGCCGCGTGCAGCTGGTTTGGGTGGTGGAGAATCGAGCTCATCGTCCTCTTCCTCTTCCTCCTCTTCCTCCTCCTCATCTTCGCTAATGTCTCGCTTCTTCGGTGCAGGTTTCGAGGTTGCGGTACGCTTGGGAAAGGTAGCAATTGACTCGTCTTCATCATCACTAATGACCGATTTCTTGGGGGCAGCTTTAGCTTTAGAGCCTCGCTTGGGCGGAGGGGCAATCGACTCCTCCTCGTCATCGCTAACCACAGACTTTTTGGGGGCGGCTTTAGTTTTGGCACCTCTACTGGGAGGAACAATGGAGTCTTCTTCGTCGTCGCTGAAATAGGTCGTCTTGGCATCAGATTTACCATTGGTGGCTTTTCTAGGTGGTGCAGCATCTTCCATTTCAATGTCCTCATCCTCACTGTCATCCTCATCATAATGAATTGATTTGGCAATCTCCTTGATGCGACTTTGCTTTGCCGCATATGCCTTAGCTGCCGGTGATCGAGGAGCAGGTTTCGACACTGCTGCTGGAGCGGGCTTAGCAACCGGAGCCTTCTTGGGCTTCGGTGCTTCTTTCGTTGCCTTTGCCTCCTCCTTCTGAGCAGGAACCTTCTTAGGGACGATCGAAATAATGTCATCATCAGAAGACAAGAAACCATCGACTTCGTCTTTGGCCGGGGCTTTCTGGGGGGAACTTCTAGCAAGCATCTCATAGTTGGTATCATCTTCAGAAAGATCTACCACCTTACCAGGCTTAGATTTTGGCTTGGGTAGACCAGTGCTACTGCTAGACTTGTCTCCGTTGCTTGCTGACATTGCGAACAAAGAAAGTCTTGAATTTGTAGTGGCAGCGTCTGGTTTATCCTTACCACCAATACCCTTCACCATGTTATCAATATCTCCGATAAGATTATCATCATCACTTTCATCTTCCTCATCATCATCTTCTACCCATTTCTTTGGTGCAGCGGCGGCCGCACGTTTGCTTCGTCCAGTACCTGTTCCAGCAGTAGTTTTTGGTGCCTCTGCTTCAGGGGCCACCAATGCAGCAAAATCATCATCAGACATCCCTGAGTCATCACCACCATCAAAGCGCCCAACAGATTTTGGTTTAGGCTTGTTAGAGAACATATCCATGAATCCCTGGTGGGGTTTGTTCTCGACCTTTGTAACTCCCTTCATCGGGTTTGCCTTCAAGGGTTTAGCTGCGGCCTTTTTCTTTGTACCAACAACGAATTCCTCATCTTCCTTCTTGGCTCGACCTCTTCCAACAGCCTTCCCACCAGCTCCAATCTTGTTTGAACGACGACGGTTTGTATTGCGGATAGCCTTGGCAATATCGGCATCTTGTTTGAGTTGATCTTCCCACTCCTGGATAAATGCATCAAGATCTTCACACCACAAGTCCTTTTCGCTGAGCTTGTCAAGTGTGTCAATTTCGTTCTTCTTATCATGCATCTGTCGGTTCAGTTTGTCCACACGTTCTTGGGTAAGAGACCAAATTGGTAACTAGTTGAATGTCAATATACGGTAACAAATGGAATGCAGAATTACTCACACCAAGGAGATAGTCAAAGTCTCTAGCTCCAGAATCTTCGTCAACGGCCACTTCTTCCTCGTTCTCAACCACATCATCTGTCTCACCGGCTTTCTTTGCATCGCTGAGCTTGGGAAATGCCTCGTACCCGCGCTTTCGAAGCTCCGCAACAAGAAGTGGCTTCAATTTCTTCGAGACAACCAGCTTATTCTCAATAATTTCAGTCACAAATCGAGCTTGATTGGTAAGCTTGCGATATTCGACGTTGAGCTTCTTCATCCAGTGTGCTTTTCGAACGGTATACATCTTGAAACGTTGCTCATAGAATTCCTCGAGAATATCTTCGACTTTTTCGTATTTGCGTATTTGCCCCCTATGATCAAAAGCGACCAGGTTGGATGTAGCGACCGTCTTGGTCAGCTTGAACTTTTCAGCAAGACCTTCTGTTGTAGCAGCCTTCATATGCTTCTCATCCATCTGAATGATCATGTGCACGTTTTTGTGGTCGTTGAATTCCTTGTAATCTTTGACAAATGATGGCACCTTTTCGGCCTTGATAATATCCTCCAGCCTAGCTTTAAAGTCATCGGTCCACATTCGAATGGGCAACTCGGTAATCTCGACCTCGTTACTACCAGTCTCTCGGATTATACCATTGAACTTGTAACGGTCTGGACCAGCGGGTTCAGGAGTGCCCTTCCATCCGCGGAACCACGGCATCATGGTTTCAAATGGCTTCTCCTCGCCACTCTCGCCCAGGCGACCCATACGACGCTTCAAGTTATTCACAACCTCTACAGGATGATAGTTTGGAATGTTTGTACTCCAACCGGTACCAATACCATCTGCACCATTAATCAAAACCATGGGGACCACGGGAAAGTAAGTGACAGGTTCAATTGAACGGCCATCATCCACGTTATATTCCAGGACTGGGTCATCGAGAACGGAGAAGACTCGTCTGGCGAAGGGTGAAAGTCTTGTAAAAATATAACGAGCGCTAGCAGCGTCACTACCTCCTTGAAGTCTACTACCAAAATTTCCACTTGGCTCGAGACAGTTAACATTGTTCGAACCAACGAAGTTTTGGGCAAGACCGACGATGGTCATTTGCATTGAAGCTTCGCCATGATGGTACGCTGAGACTTGACTGACATAACCAGCAAGTTCAACAACCTTCATATCATTTGTTAGATTGCGCTTGAAGCATGCATACATCACTTTTCGTTGACCAGGCTTGAGGCCGTCGATGACGGAAGGAATGGAACGAAGGTTGTCCGCCATACTGAAGAGAATCAACTCCTTGTTGATAAAATTGTCATATGTGAGCATTTTATCCGTATGATCCAGGTAAGTACCAGGTACAAAATTTCCTAGCCATTGCTTACGAGCGTCTGCTTTCTTTTTAGAGAATGCAAGATCCAACATTTCCTCCTCTTCAGGTTTGATGACTTCGAACTCTCTCAGATGGACATCGAGATTGCTGAAATAGATTTGTGCATCCTCAGGTCTGCTCGTACCCAGACCCTTGTAGTACTTGTGCTTCCATGATTTATCATTACCATGAGTCTCTTTCCATGTCTCATATTCGGGCATGGTAAAGAAAGATAGTAAGTTGGTAGGCTTGTTAGGGTTTGGTCCTTTCCAAACTTTGACAATCGGAGTGACGAACTCTCGGAAGAACTCTGGAAGTTTCAGTAAACTAGGATACTGTACGTGTAAGAAGTTGATCAACAATCCTTTGATATGACTACCATCATGATCCTGATCTGCCATGATCATTAGATGGCCATATCGGAGACCTTGAGTGTCCTTGTAGACGGTCTTGTGCTTCAACCCCAGGAACTGTTTGATGTTCTGAATTTCGGCATTCTTCGCAATTTGATCGTGTGAAGCATCACGCACATTAAGCAGCTTTCCACGAAGAGGGAAAACACCGATACGGTCAGGATCCAGGACCGCTCGACCAGCAACTGCAAGACCCTTCGCAGAGTCACCTTCGGTGAGAATCAACGTGCATTCGTGACCACGTTTTGTTCCAGCCAAATTTGCATCTACTAGCTTGGGGTTGCTCATGCGCGAGCGTCTATTTCCATCACTCTTTGCTAACTCCTGATCGGCCTTCTTCGCTGCGAAGTTAAGGATATTTTCAACAGCTTCAGTCTTGCCAATTTTCTTCAAGAAATCATCCGTTAGAATACACTTGGATCCGAATTGTTGTTTCCGCGTAGTCAATTGCTCTTTTGTTTGCGAAGTAAAGGCAGGATTTGTAATCAGACAGTTGACAAACAAAAAGATATGATTGCGAACTTGGTTAGACTTCAAGGCTGCACCTTTAGGGTTCCTTTTCTTGACGATCTCTAGCAACTTCTCACAAATCTGATCGGCGATATAGTTGACATGAGTGCCACCAGAAGTTGTAGCAATAGAATTAACGAATGATACTTGTTGAAAAGCACCATCAGAGACTGCAAACCCGACCTCCCATTTTGGATGACCCTTAGAATCTTCAACAATGACAGTATTTGCGCTTGACTCTTCAACGCCACGTTCTTTGTTGATTGCTTTGGCGTACATCTCGATATACTTTTTGAAGTCAACCTTGATTTGTGATCCGTTGAGGTAAACTCTGACGCCTTTGACAGTACCAGCCATGTCATACACTCGACGCTTGACCATAGCCTCGAAATCGTCATCGATTCCGTTCATCCTGAATTTTTGCCAATCCGGTGTAAAAGTAACTCTGGTAAAATCGGCATTTTTGCTAGACGAGATTCTAGCCTTGCCCATTTTACTCATGTTGTCTGTCCAGGTCTGCTTGTACCTCTTTCCGCTTTTGGAATCCTGTGTTTCCAACGTGAACTCGGTACTGAAAATGTTACAAAGCTTTGCTCCATAACCGTTGCGACCACCGGTGGTTTTGGCTTCCTCATCATCGTAATTCGAACCAGTAAGAAGATGTCCAAAAATCATCTCCGGGATGTAGATTTTTTCTTTCTAGATGGGTGTTAGTAGGTCATCTCGCATATAAAGCATTACGAGAAGTTCGAAGCAAATCCATTCACTCATGCTGAAAAGTTATTGGTTTTGGTTCTCATCAATAACCAGTAGGGTTATATGAATGGTACATAAAACTCATCTCTTATCATCTCGGGGCATTGGGGAAAAGGAGAACGGAAACAAAGGGCTTACCTCATGAATTTCAACTGGAATACCCCTACCATCGTTCTCAACACTGATTTCGCCTTTCTCTCGATCCACAACAACTTTTAGGTTCTTCATGTTGGGGTCGTTTTGCTTGTTGTCTGCAGCGTTGACCATAATCTCGTCAAAGATCTTATACAGACCGGGAACAAATGTAACTTTTCGAAGCTCCATCTCCTTGTTTTCGGAGTTGAACACCCACATGGTCGTGTCCGTCTTCTCAACCGATCCAATATAGGTATCTGGACGCTTGAGGATATGCTCGAGTTGAGTGAGTTTCTGGTATTGTTCTGTTGAGGTTTTTGTCTTCTTTGGTTTAGGCTCTGTCTCTAGTATACTTTCGTTCTCGATATCATGCAGGGCTTCGGAAGTTTGTCTTTTAGCAGCTGGTGCCTTCTTCTGCTTCTTCGCATTGGGCGGAGTATTAGACAACTGCGACGCATCATTGAAGGACTCATTGTCCGATTGCCGATCCTCATCCTCGTCATCACTTGCTGGCCTCACGCGCTTCTTAGGAGCCATATTGAGAGTTGTCTGTACGGTTTTTGTAGTTTTTGTAGTTTTCGTAGCCTTGGCCCTTGGGGGTTTTGGCTCCTTTGTTACTTTTGTTTTTGGTTTTGGTGCTGCAGCTTTCTTTACAGTAGTCTTCGCTTTAGCTTTCTAGAGGGCAAAGTTAGTTGAAAGTTGAAAATCAGATGAGTTGTTGTGCAGCGCATTTTGTGTAACTGGCACAGTACTTGAGCAACGTACGACTGTAGGAACAAAGGTATCAGACTCATCGTCCGACATATGGAAGCTTGGCACATCGCTCGTCGAGTCGTCCATGATGGATTAAAGAGAGAAACAAGTTGCACCTCGAAATTAACTTGTTTGTGCAAATTCCAAGGTAAGAGAAGAGAATGGTGGCACAATAAATAGGATATTCCCTATAACTTTTGATGAACTTTTGGTGAACTTTTGATGAAGTTTGTTTCAAAGAACAATGTTAATAAAGAGGTGACCAAGATTGGTTCAATGTCGAGGTGACTGGGTCGAAGAAAGAGGAAGAGGGAGAGGAAGAGAAAGAGGAAGAAGAAGAAGAAGAAGAGGGTGCGACCATAGGAAAACTTCCCTTTGATCTCTTCTGGTTGTCGGCTTGGGTGTTGTATTATTGCGAAATTCCTAAAAGTAAATAAATAAACATTAAAGAGAAATCGCGTCCTAAAAATAGACTAAGACAAAGAAAGTAAAGCGTGAATGGAATCTATCTCCGACTTAACCATAAACAAGCTAGCGTGATAGCAACGGTTGCACCAAGTACAGAGTACTCTATTTACTTGCTACTTATCGGCTGATCACGTGCTATGTCCCCTCAGGCTAAACAAGTAAATAAAATACATTAATCTTTTGATCAGACCACCAGTGGACCCACTTGTGCCAGGATTCCTCCAATGAGAAATTCTGCATAAATAAAAGATTGTGTTCGTTGTTCATCTGCTATTTGGATCTCTGGATCTCTGGATCTCTGGATCTTCTTCATGTCGTCGTCGCCGTTTCTCTCCATGCACTTTACCTTAATCCTCTTTGTCTTTCTTTTTATCCCAAAACATGCGGTATGCATGTGTTGTCGTACGAAATAATGTAATGTACGGGGAGTGCACTGCACGCACTGCACGCACTGCACGCACTGCACTTCTTCACGGTACTGTACTGTACTGTACTGCTGTTACAATTGATAGTGCGAAAACAAAAAGGATTCATCCGAAAAGCTTGGTTTGTTTAGTTTCCTCTTCTCCTTTCGAAAGAGATGCTAGGCGAGAAGTGGAAGAGAACAATTACACACACACACACAAAGAGAGAGGGGGAGAGAGAGAGAGATGGAGAGCAACAAAGGAAATGTTGAGGTACAGGATCTCCTTTCATGATTTGTACTACTCAATTCAAACTTGACATCGGAAGGCCCATTTCTTGCGTTACTCCGAATAGAAATTTCACGTTGAAATTTATGTTTCCGATGCGAATAATGCATCCTGCCGACATCTTCCTCCCGTTTCGTTCTACAAACTCCTTAAAATGGATCTGGTGTGCCCAGGTTCATTGTGCCCACGCGTTCTCCACGATCTGAAACTCAACGGCTGTCAGAAGATCATCCGGTATAGCCTGGGAATCAGGACCTTACAGGTAGGACTGACCCTCAATAGCGGAGAGCATCCTATCGTGTAGCAGGATCACTGGGTATGGGCTCCTCTCTCTTTTTCTAAATGCTACAATGATGGAGGAATATTGCTTTCAACTCGGGATGTTGTACTGCAATATGGTAATAGCCCTCCCAGTGTTCCATGTATAATTCAAATTCTCGGCAAGGCCAGGCAAGAATTGAAACCGAGGAAATGAAATGAAGGAGAGGAGATTTGGTCTCACAAAGTTCATCGAAGTGAAGTTGCCTTTCCCTTTTCTCTTCATTGCATGGAGATCTTATCGAGTCTCTTCCAGGGGCTCTGGGCATTACAAGTAGGCGTAATGACTTGCATAGGGCGCATGTTGTCCTATCGGTTTTTTTCATTTGACTCACCCTTCTTCTTCGTCGGTCTGGGTGCATTGGCGACAACGTGGTTGACCTATGGCAAGGCGTTTTGCGACAAGGTCGACGGATAGCTGCACCTTTCATCCAATTTGGGTCACCCGCACTGACATTGTCTCAGCAACTGCGACTCGAGGATGTGTGGCTACAGTAGCATTTTAGAAATTACTGATCAGACAAGGCCAGCCTCTCTACTGCGAAGACTATTCCAGAGATCATTTTCTTTGTTTCTCACTCCTGGCTTCCGTGTTTGTTTTGCATCTTCTTGCTTTCTCGCTCTAGATTGCCATGCCATCTCATCATCTATTGAGATAAAAAGCTCCACCAATGCCAGCCTGGTTGCCATGTTTTTATGACGTGCACACTAATGACCATTCTCATCACCAAGTTTGAGCAATAGAGCAGCCAAACACGCATCCCAGCTTTGCGCTTACCTGCATATTCCCGTAGACTTTACCATGCTTTTCAAGTGACAGCTGCAGTACTAGTCCTCGCATTAGTTGTGATCAGAGGATTTTCTCATTTAATTCTCGAAGGCCCGCAGAAGAAGTTCTTATGGAAGAGAGTAAAATGTGCTTCTATGTGATAACAGCGGATGCGGGCATGATGTTTATTTAAAGCATCCCTAGTGAGGTATCAACTCAACGACTATTATGATTATGAGAAGTGATTGATGGTACTCTCCTTCCAAATTCAGAAATCAATACTCATAAGTTGCTATATTGTTATCTAGCATCTCTAATTTCCGACAGAGACACAGATAGAAGATGTGTTGTCCACGTGCATCGAGTCAAGCAACCTTGCCCTAGATGGTGCCACCCATGATGGATTGATTTCTTTGTCTATCTGTGAAATGGTGCCCTTCACTCACTGTAAATCATCCGCGACTACTGCAGCCAACCGTCCCAAGACATCTCGGCCAGCAGATACGTCCAGCATCTTGCTATCCACATTCAAACAAGCCCTGCTCCCGATCGGGCTGTAGCACGATATTTGTTGTCGTCAAACTTATTTTATCAGCCTGGCTTGCCACCCCTGTGCAGTCACGTAGCCGATTTAATGGCACTGAAGTCGGTAAATATTGCTTCTTTCTTAGTGTAGTGAAACGTCTTGCCTCGATATGCTCTGCAATCCGTATGCGGGTTGCTTGGTGGCCGTGTTGGCTTTCTTATGTCAACGGGCACGGGAGCGGCGAATCTGAATAGAATCTTCTTAAAAGTCGTTTAGATTCACGGTCTTGTCATCTCGGCCTTTGTCGATTCAAGGAAGGGAAATATCCCACAACCTTGAAGCTGTAGAAAAATCGATAGAATCCATCTCCTTCGGCTGGCTGGAATATCAAGTAGGCCATCCCTGCCCAACTTACCCGGAGTCTGCAATTCCTGAGTGGATGCCTCTTATTTTCGAGCTTTGGAAGAGCGGTGGGCATCGACAAACGGACGATTGATCTTCTACTGGTCGGTTCTCAGACAACTGCCAACAAAGAGTGCCTCCAGTTCGAGAATATTGATTTGAGCCAAAGACACCCATCCTTGGATTGCAGGAACTGCATCGCTAGTTGACACCGAAGAAAGTGAAGCTATTGAAGCTCATCCATATTGCCGTTCAAATCTCTTCATAAGGACCCAAGAACAGTCCATTACTTGTTTTCCTGTTTGCCAGCTTCAAACAATTTTTTTCCTCACTTACTTACTGTGCCGAGAAGTGTTTGGACTTGCCTGGCCGCATTTTCTATTTGAGAATTCATTCGCTATCAAGAAAAAAAATTCATCCACCTTGCAGATTTGGAGGAAACGAGGTTTTATTGAACTCATTCCAACCACTCACCGCCCACCATGCTGTCCGTAGCATCACTACTCAATCCTGCTAAGTCAGAACCGCGAAGCACTCGAATACCATCAAGTCCTCCACCATCACTGTGCACTTCATCGTCCCCTTGTGGACACCCTCTCTTACCCATTCAATCCTCGTCCATTAAGAAACAGAAGATGAGTAAAGACGGTGCGGTCTTCGCTAAGGGTAAGATTAAGGGCGACGTAAACTTTCCACCGTTTGAGCATCTGAGCGAGGATACTATACGAGAAGTCCAAAAGTTTCATGTGTATCCGCTGGGTAAAATTCAGGACTATTGTCGCCATATCCCCTATAACAGCGAGAAAAAGAACTTCTTAGAAAAGACCGGTCGGGAGAGTTTTGAAGGTATGCTACTGCGATGCAAAGCTGACTCTTTTTTCGATAAGCTTACCAGAGTTGACCTTTTTTTCGTTTGCAGCCTTTCAATATGTATTCAGAGTTCCTGGTGATGACAAGGAATATACTGTTATGTGGGATTATAATGTTGGCCTTGTTCGCATCACTCCTTTCTTCAAGTGTTGCAAATACTCCAAGGTAAAAGCTTCATTTCTAGCATTAGTGTACTCAAGACGACTAATGCGACGTGTTAATTTATAGACTACTCCAGCGAAGATGCTCGGGTTGAACCCAGGCCTAAAAGAAATTACGCACAGCATCACTGGTGGCGCTCTAGCAGCACAAGGTACGCTTTCATCGCTTTCCATCTCAGCCTTCATCAAGAATCGACCCCAAACCCACAGTTCTACTCTTTCCCCCATCGAAAATCCTAAATTGCTTCCATGATTATGACAATGCAACAATAAGCACCACCTGGCAATTCATCACTAATTTGATTCCAGGTTACTGGATGCCCTACTCCTGTGCTCTCGCCGTTTGTGCCACCTTCTGCTCGCACATCGCTCCAGCTCTAATCCCCATCTTTGGTCCCACCTTCCCTTCTCACTGCGTCTTTCCCGATGCCCCAGAACACGGCCGTATGATCATCGACCCCGGTATCATCCATGCTGCCACCGTAGAAGCCGAATCGTATCGTCTTCAATACACATCCTTCACCCCCAAGTCCTCAAACAGCGTTACGCCTTGCGATTCCCAGAGCCCACAACAGCAAAACTCCAACTACCTGGGGCGTACAAACACAATGACGCCGCCCACAAGTTCAAGCGGTCATCTCGAGCGAAGATTGAGACTCAAGAGAACGTACGGGGGTGACAGTCCTTACGCCGAGAGTAGTACCGATCACGATGCTGCGAGCGAGACGTCAAGTGGTGATGCGGCATACTTTTGTTCGCCTGTGACGCCTGCATCGGGGCTTGCAGTTGCCAATTGGGGTGTTCATACACGATCTCACCTTCCTAACGGCCCTTCACATTCTCTTTCTGCAATGAGTCATCATCTGCATCACAATGCCAATACCCAATCTGCCAATTCAAGTATTAATATCTCTGGCATGGGCATGGGCACGGGGATGGGTGGTCATGGACATAGTCATGGCCACAATCACAAGTTGATGAGCAGTCATGTGGGCAGCCATATGGGCATGAACGGCACGATGGTCGTAGGGCCGGGCGGCACAAACCCATGGCTAAGTGCCATTCCACGGAGTATAGGTGGGCTCGCCGACATGACAGCCAACTGGCGAGCCAAGCGACACGCCGAGGAATTAGAAGAACAGCCTCTCGACGGGAGAGAAAGAGAAAGATATATTCACCGTCCTCAGCCCGCGGATGAAGAATACGATGGGGGTGAAGAAAGCGCCAGTGCTACCGGTGACGAGAAGAGTCCTGGTCGAGCCGGAAGCGACGAGAAAGCGGTTGGGTGCGGCGCTCCACCTCCAGGAACGTCACTTACAGACACTCAACTCACCAGCGAGCCTAATATTGCTCAAAGCCAGAACCAGAACCAGCACCAGAATCAAAATAACACCGAAGTGAAAGATACCGACGCAGGAGTACAACCAGTGATGTCTGTAGGCGATGAAAAGAAAGCGGCATGGCTCCTCATGAAACTCAGTGTCAAAGATGGTGAAGTAGCCGCTACATCACCCCTTTTACCCAGTGTATCCGCGGTAGGCACGCCGATGATGGGGAGTGCTAAGTGGTGCACGGATGAGATCGATAGTGATGGGCCGAGGGTTAAGAGGAGGAGAGCTCTTAGTATGTGAGGGTGTATTTTTTGGTATGACCCCCTCGTCGTTATCATCCTCATTTCGTTCGAGATGAGGGGTGACTTGAGTGAAAAGAGAAATCTGCGAGGATGTGATAGGTACAGTGTTGTCTGATCCAATCCGATCCGATCCGATCCGATTCGATCCGATCTCATTCGGGTATCTTTCCTCTTTCGTTTTCATCTTGCATACGTGCATACATACATAAATGAGTTGCGCATCTGTTTCTTTGTATTTTTCTTTTTATTTCTTTTTCTTTTCTTTTATTTATTGTTTGGTTTCAATTTTGATCTTGTCGGGTTCTGTTTTTACGTCGGGAAAAAGGCTGGGCGGATAGGGGGGCGGATAGGGTGGCTG